>JAMWET010004065.1:0-37500 GCA_024036415.1 Prochilodus magdalenae | reverse complement strand
AGAGAGAGAGAGAGAGAGAGAGAGAGAGAGAGAGAGAGAGAGAGAGAGAGAGACAGACAGACAGACAGACAGACAGGGAACAAATAGCTAACCACCAGTTGGCATTTACCCACACCATTATTCCTCATTCATCATTCATCGATTTACTGAGCATTACAAGATCAATGACAACATCATCATTATCATCATTTCCAGTTAAGCAGCTTACTGATTGCTCAAAGTTTAAAGTCTTCATCATTTTCCTGCCATGAATAAAAGAACACATACGTCACAGCTTTCTATCCAGAGGTGTGTCTCCCTTACATTTGCTGCGTCAGTAACTATGCTGAAGCTGACTGCATTCCAGCACAGACTTGGCCAACAAGTAACCAACAAGCGGAGGAATACTCTTTCCTAACTCCTTCTGTGGATATCACATTTCTTGTAAGCACCTAAAGGACAATTATGAGTCATCAAAATCACTTCCCTTTTTTATAGGCTTCACACTGGTAAAGCAGGGCACCATTAGATAGGAACGCTCTGTGTCTTTTGTGTGATGTAGCTGCCAGCAGCTTATTAGTTGGGCCAACAGTGCTTATGGAGGCTTTCATATTCACCACTGTAGTCTGTGGTGTGTTCTGTTCTGCTTTAGCTCACAAGTCTCCAAAATAAAATCCACAGCTGAAAGGGAAACACGGCACGCTGATGTTAATCAGCTGTTGTGAAAGACACTGACCCAGCAGCATTTTCTGGCATTTCTAAAACCAACATCTGTAAACCTTACATGTCCTGAAACCTCACAAACAGTGCTTACAGGCTGCTGAATACACAAGTTGGGATATACTTGAGGTATATATTCCCAGGCAAACTAAATGTGTGTGTGCAAAACCATATATATATATATATATATATATGTGTGTGTGTGTGTATTTATTTAGTATATTATTAATGCTATTGATATATACTTAAATAGAACCATTTTTGAGACACTAGAAATATTCACTTGTAACTATAACGTGTGTGTGTGTGTGTGTGTGTGTGTGTGTGTATTAATATATATTATTTACAAGTGCATTATGTCTAAGTATATAAAAGTGTATTTGAATGTACTACATATGCTACTAAAGTATATGTAAGAGAATGTTAGTAATACAGATCATTTTAAAACACAAAGTATGCACACCACACTTTCAGTAGTCATGAGCTGTCCAAAGAAAAACAGGTATCTCCAAAATGCCAACTTTACAGGAGAGGCCAAAAACCTAATTTAATTTGAATGGAAGTCAATGGAACCAGACGTCTTTCCAAGCAGTTCTGAGCCATTTCTGTTGAACCATTTTTCATGAAATTCTCACACAGCAGCTCATGTGATCATGTTTTTCTTTGAACAGTGATGATATACTTCAGGGTACTTTTTTGTCTTCTGGGTCATCCTTAGTGATATACTGGTAATAGTGCCAAACAAAAATATTGGTTTTCTGTGTCAGTGGTACAGACAGACCAGCAAAACTCTAACTGCAATGTTACTTGCTGTGTTTGCTTGTGTGAAATATGCCCCAAGTAAATAAGCAAGTTTCTGTTCTGGAAACAGGTTTCTATCTGGTTAACCCAGGGCAGGTTTCTAGTGGTGTAACTTTAGGAGAAACAGCACTTAACAGGCCAGTCAAAGCAAACTCTGGTGCTATGGAGATGTTTGGGCACTCCTGTCCAAATGACATTTGTGCATTGTTAATTCTTTTGTGTATTCAGGGCTTTATCAGAATCCATTGTGTGCACTGCTTCTAATATGGTGGGGTTAATATAAAGGCAGTAATCACAATCTATTCACAACCATCATGAATTTCACACATATATTCAGATATGCTGAAATGTCCCCTCAGTATACCAATATAAAATATGGTAACACTTTACTGATATTAATTAAAATATTTCATTCACTGACTTTGTGTAAGGGTAGGATCTGCCAGTGTTGCCACTGGTTGTTGATGGGACACTAGATTAGATTAGATTAAACTTTGTCATTGTGCAGAGTACAGGTACAGAGCCAATTAAATGCAGTTAGCATCTAACCAGAAGTGCAAGTACAGTATTATTTACATAAAGAGCCATAGTAAAAAATATATACATATATAAGCATATCTATATACATATATATGAATGTATAGAGCAGCATTTACAAATAAATGTTTCAACTGTAAGAGTAGTGCAAGTAGACAGTATGTACACAATGAAAATAACATCTGAGGTAGAGATAATATGAGAACAGTATGTAAACATGAGTATACAGTATGTAAACATGTGTACAGTAGGCTTGGTGATGAATAATGGAAACAACTGTTTGGTGAAAATGGGCCGATTCACTAGTGCTAATCAATCAATCAATTAATCAACCAACCATCACTAACGTTACCTATCACAGCCAAGTGAATTGAAGTTATATAGACATACATAGCAACCAACAATGGTCATGGGCTTATTCGGTGAACATTAATGTCTTTACATTATACTAGTTCCCACATGAACCCTCAGTAAAGAGAATATAGTACCAGGGTCCCCATTTGGTCCAGCCCCTCAATGTTCTATGATTCATAAACCAACCCCTGCCGTAAAGGGAAACACCTTTGATACCCCCCCCCCCCCACACACACACACACACACACACACACACACACACACACACACACCAGAGAATCCACACCTCAAAGCTCACTGCGCACTGTTACACGCCTCCAGTAGTTGCTGGCCGTTCTGTGAGGGTGTGCCTAACATGCCACTCTGTGGACAAAAATTCCAATGAGGTGTTTCAAGCACTTGAGGCAGCTGACGGAAGTGGTTTCTGTGGGAGACAGTTTCCTCCATCTGGCATGTGCACAGGGTTTTGTTTAAAGCCTGGCAAGCAGGAGTCATTACTGCTCGAGTAAACTGTTTAGGGAGGCTGCCACCAACGGTGACTCCTAACTTGGTGGAGTATACAGCACCCTGAACTGCCTATATCAGCAAGTGCAATGATGATGTTATTGTCTCCAAGACCTTCAACACAAGCAGACTGGTGCATAGTCAACAACCTGGGTCTGAATGTGGACACGATAACAGATGGTTGTTGACTTCAGGAGAGAACAGATTGACCACTTTCAGTTCTGCAAAGAGTGTCACAAGTTCATCATCTGTAATCTAAACACAAGTTTCATAGTCATAATCCCAGGAGAGTCTTCAATTCCTGTTGGAGTTGAGCTTTAGGCTAGAGTTCACCATCGCTATTCTAAGCCTGCAATGCCAAGTTCTTTCAGTTGTCCCAGTTTTCCTTTACTGGCCTTGGAGTGCTGCCTTGAACAAGAAAACAGGAGTCTTGGTTGTCAGTAGAAGCGCTAGTGTATTCACAGAGAAGAGAGAAATACATAATAGTGTGTGTGTGTGTGTGTGTGTGTGTGTGTGTGTGTGTGTGTGTGTTAGCGGGAGGGACCGCTGTTGAGAAAGGATGATAAGAGTGTGTGCATGTGGGTCTAATTTCTAATAAGGGATGCATCTATATGCTCAACTCATCTCAACCTAAAAGGCAAAGTGCTGGTATTCAGTTTCACATTCTAGATAACAGGGATGATGGTTACAGAGAGCATTATAACCAGTTATGATTTGATTGATCTTCATGAGCTTTGAGTTGATGTCATACAGTGAAGAATGTGTACAGGTAGGATTGTATTCCAACACTGAGGAAAGCTCATCTCCCATCCAAAATTAATTTCTAAGATATTGTATTTAAGCATAACAACTGTATTTCACCATCAGATACTGCACGTAATTAATTATAATAAACATAATTAGTATGATCCTTTAGCCATATCTGCTGCTAGAATACTGTAACACTGTGGTTCCATTCATGCTGTTGTGGCTCTTGATCTTGAAGTCTACTTTAACACACTGTAATAAATAGAACACAAACTGTGGCCTGTGGTTACTTTTTATAAATTTTATTTTGTTTGCATTTTTCAGAAATATGATGAAATCAGCAAATGCATAGCATCGCGCAGTAAGAATTTGGTGTATTCGGCTCAAAAGATGTGTTCACCATTATGTTTATAAGAGAATGTCTTCTCTGAAAGATGTATATGCCACTCTCCTTAAACAAAACTTTGGGTTTCCATGGGTACAGCGTTATAGACTAGATTAAGTCGTGGGCTGGAGGTTAGAGAACCAGCCTTGTGACCGGAGGGTCGCCGGTTTGATTCCCTGAGCCTACAGTAACGACTGAGGTGCCCTTGAGCAAGGCACCTAACCCCCAACTGCTCCCCGGGTGCCGTGGATAGGGCTGCTCTGCACTGCTCTGGGTAAGTGTGCTCACTGCCCCCTAGTGTGTGTGTTTGCTAGTGAGTGTGTATGTGGGTGTTTCACTTCACGGATGGGTTAAATGTGAAGACTGAATTTCCCCACTGTGGGATCAACAAGGGATTTAAAAAATATATATATTTACTGTTATAAGAACATTTTCTTTATTTATTGGGGCTTTAGAGTATTAAAGACTGAAATATCTCCATGGTCTTCAGCGTGTTCGGTTCTAGGTTGTTCTGACTGCACCAGAGAACCAACTGTCCAACTCCCCTCGGATATGCAGACTCGTCACTGTATTGAATGAGTCCAATGAGAGTAGTGTTGCCTGCAAAAGGTCAGGAGTTTGACAGACGGGTCTTATGTGAAGCTATTCGTGTAGAGCGGATAGAACAGTGGTGAAAGGGCATACCCTTGGGACCACCAGTGCTGACTGGCCATATGCTCCCACCAAGTGCGCATGCAGTTGCCCAGATGTAAGCTGGTTATTATGGTCATTACAGTGCACTGCTCATGTTTACTCATGGTGTTGGTGTTTGCCAGTTTCCTGGTAAGGCCTATGCATGTGCACTATCGGTGTGCTTGTTCTGGTGAAGTTCCTATGTGGTTTGTGTAGCTAGTTCCCCATAGCATTATTTTCTCCTCCTGATCCTACAGTCAGTACAATATGTTTGTTTCATTCCTTACAGCTGATCCTCACCTGGTCTATGTAACTCGTATCAAGAACCCCACCCACCTTGAGGAGTACCAGTGTGTGGTAGAACCCGATGCCGGACACGTGAAATACAGCTGGCACAGGTAAATGAGTGTAAGCTGTCTTACACTGACACATTTGATTTTTTAATATCAGAAGATTCAGCCCAAAGACCTACACCGTAACATTGCTACCATTAGGTCTGTTCTGCTTCCAGTGTGGCATGTGATTCTGTGCTGGCTGACTTTTGATTTTATTTCCCCAATTTGGTTGGAAGGTGTGCTGTAGGTATAACCAAACAAAGAGTCCAAAGTGGGTTGTCCTGCTAAGATCAGTTCTTTTTTTTTTTTTTTTAAGAAAAACTCCCTTGGAAGTGAAACAGCGGCATTTTGACCAACTTGACCAATTTTAACCATTTTGTACCAGGTAAAGGAATAGCGTTAAAAGGCCAGCAGTTTTATTAACAGTGCTCTAGCACAGGACAATGCGTCTTGACAGCAGGGCAGAATGACAGTCCAGGAGAAAACCAAGAGCAGTCCAAATAGGCAAACAACCCAAGGCAAGAGAAGAGCGGAAGCCAGTGAACAGAGCAAATGTTTTTGTGCACAGTGGAGGGAATGTCTCCGCAGGATGGATTCGAACCGGTAACCCTGTTCTCTCCAACCTTACCCGCCACCAGAGACCAGTGGCGGAAATGTGAACTGCACTCCTTGTCAACGGTGAGGTGAAAAAAGCGGGAAACTTCAAACAAAGAGAACGCCAATATGGTGTAGTTCAACTAAGGGAAAGGTTAACCCAACAAAACAAACAACGCCTGTAAAGGGGGAACAAGGAGCCCCCAACAAAGCCCCCTTTATCTCTGGCCTTGTTTAAGGCTCTCAACACACTTTGTGGCTTTCTCTTTTTTCTTCACTCCCTCCTTTTTGTTTCCTTCCCTTAATTTTCCTTTCTTTTGTTTTCTCTTTGTTTCATTTTTTTTTTTTTTTTTTCCCTTTCTTTCCTTCAGCACCAGTACCTTACCGGCCACACTAAATCAAAGCTGTGACAAAGCAGTGTTGCTTGCCACACCCTTAAATACTTTAGGCCAGGTAAGCCTGATTGGCACTGATTACCCCTGGGAACTCTGGGAATTTTAGTTGCCTGGATTATCAGTAGCACGCAGCCGTAGCCCTCTGCTGGTGGCCGGCAGCACAGGCTGACCCCTTAAACTAACTAGGAAAGACAACTGAGTTGGCAATGCCCCTCGAGGAGGCGAGTGGAGGTGTATAAATACTAACAGGCTGTTTTAGAATTCAGGGCAGGGGCTGTGATATTTTATGTGATTGGTCGCTGGCGAGCATGTGACCATGACGTCTCCAAATTCAGAATATCAATACACTATCAGACTGATGCTGAGGAGCACATCTGAACCTCTGCATAAATGAACCTCAACTATATACAGTTATTCAACACCCACTCCAGATTAGCTTTATCAGCTAACTGTACTTTCAGCTAAACCTTTAGCTATTTGCAAAAACCAACTAACAATATTCTACTAATACTACTAGTATAGCTACTCAACTACACACAACTAATTCCAAAACCAAATTCCACAAAAACGCCACTTTTGACTCATCTCAAAATCTCAGAATTATTCAGCCCCCTGAATAGAATCCCTCATAGGAGCATACATTTGCAAATCACGCGTTGTCTAATGCACACTGGACGCAACTGATCAATGGCTTCATTAGTTACATCAGGTGTGCTTAAAAGATATCATGTCGTCGCTATCCAAGGAAAAACATGTATCTCCACTTATATGCCTTATTTGATCACATGAGCTGCTGTTTATGTTGTGTGAAAATGTCATGAAGAATGGACCAACAGAAATAGCCCAAAGCTGCTTGGAAGGACGTCTGGTTCCATTGACTTCCATTAAAATTGAGGTTTTTGTCCTCCTGTAAAGTTGCCATTTTGGAGATACCTGTTTTGGACAGCGACAATATATCTGGAGCTGAACTGATTGCAGCTGTACACTAACTAGGAAAGACAACTGAGTTGTGCCTCCTCGAGGAGAAGCTGTACACTAACTAGGAAAGACAACGGAGTTGTGCCTCTTCGAGGAGATGAGTGCAGGTGTATAAATACTGACAGGCTGTTTTAGAATTCAGGGCAGGGGCATCTGTGATATTTTACGTGATTGGTTGCTGGCGAGAATGTGAAAACTGTGGACAAAAGACATCTGGACAGATAGCTGAGTCATCCCAGTCTGATCTGTTACAGCTCAGCTATATTTGTAGAATCTTGAATGTGAATGGAGCTCTCCACCATATCCCATAAAAAACCCGGCTGGGCTCATGCCAGGCAAACATGCAGGCAGTACCATTAGTGAAAGGTCTCCAGAATGCTCCTCTGGCCAATTGCGGAGAACTTGGCCCAATGTCACAGTGCATTATCCTGCAGAAATATCCCATCACTGTGGGGGTAGATGAAATTCATGAAGGTCTGCAAATGGTGAAGCAGTGAAACTTAGCAAATACAGTTCAATGATGTGTTTAGGCGGACCAGTGGACCCAAATGATTCCATGAGAACACACCCAACACCAGTATGGAACAACCACCAGCCTGCACAAAGCCTTGTTGACATCCGGGATCCAAACCATTGACAGCTTTGACTCACGCCACATGTTTTCAGTCCTTTAGGGTCCAGTTAGCAACATCGCGAGCCTATGTTAGGTGCTGTGTATGTGTACACAGTATATGGCACGACAGTAAGTGAACACAACAAAGATGAAGCAGAACAAACATGGCTGACCTCTGATTCACCTCTTTGAGGTGTCAACAATCTCAGCGACGTTAAAACGGCAGAAAGGTTGAAGCAAGGCTATGTGATCAAGTCCGCTATGACCTGCATCTGTGTGATGTGTCCTTCAAACCTCTGCAACAGTATCACCAATCTCGTGAGCTGATGTCAAATAAATGGTGTGCCCCTGTTACATCCTACCCCACTACCTGAGTGGGTTGTAACACATGCTGGGTAACTATCTGGACTAATGTCTCGCTCTCTGCAACTGACTGCACCTTAGATTCACCTTATCAGTCATAAATGAGTGTTGATGAGCCATATGATATCAAAACGTGATGTATTAATAAACCTATACATTTCTAAGTATTCAGTGTAGAGTGCCCTTACTTAAGGAACTCTGATCGACCGCATGCTGGACCAGCTGGTTATAGGAAAATTCCATTTGCTTCAGGAAATGTGCAGATCATGGTAGATTGTCACACCCTGCCCTTTCCTGTTTATGCTTGTCTGTCTTATCTGGCTTCCTGTTTCTGTCTTGTCACTCTGTTCCACGTGCTTCTGTTTGTTTTGGTCTTTTGCTCCTCCTGTCTCCGCCCTCTTGTCAGGCCCCTCACCTGTTTCTAGCTCCGCCCCTTCCCAGGTGTCTCTCGTTAGCCTTTGTCGTTTTATACTCCATGATGTGGCCTTTGTTCTTGCTTGGCATTTGCACCCCTGCTGGTGTCTTGTTTCCATGCCCATCGTTTTGTCTCCTTGTCTGTAGGTTTTGTATTCCTTCTGGTCTGTTGTCTCCCTCCTGATCGTTTGTCCCCATGTTAGTTAGTTTGTAAGATGGTTTTATGTTTCTTGTTTTTTTGCTTCCTTGGTTTTGTTTCGTCATGAGTTATTTGGTTTAGTTTCTTCTTGTTTGTGTTGTCATTAAACTTGCAATTGCATCCCGTTTCCACGTCCTGTCTCAGAGTAACATACATATTGTAATAAGTATTAGGTCAAATATTCTGATACTCTGTATATAACCTTTCATCCACTCCTGTGATGGAGAGCACATCATAAGCCCTATGCACCTAATCAACGCACACAGTGAAAACCCAGCTGCAGTGTTTATAAAACAGAAACTCTGTACTCATATGCATGCACTCCGGCTAATGGACCTCTTCCTTTCATTCTAGGCAGGGCTGGAATGGTCTTCCTGAAGGCGTGAAGGCAGACGGAGACCGACTACACTTTCTGAAGTCGACCTCTGACCTTAATGGTGTATACATTTGTGAGGTAGAGAACCTCACAAAGGTTGGAGCCGGTTCACTATATCGACACAAACAGCCAGATGGACACACAGAGTTTTAGTGAAGGTGAGACAAGTACTGTCATGTCACAGCGACTGAAGGGTCGCTGCATGAGTGACTCAGATATTGTAAGAAAAGGAGGTCTGTTACCTTCAGCGAACATCTGAATGAGGTAAAAAGCTGATGACTCAGTGGGCCGATCCAGCAAATGGTTCAAAACTGATTCCAAATGGCGTGGCATATAAAGCTCCCACAACTGGGCTAAATCGACACATAAAGGAGGCCTGTGTGTAATAATAATAAGTGAGTTTTATTTTAATTGAGTTTAAATTTTTTTATGTGATGTGGTAAACACTACTAAGAACAGGATACAAAACAACCAACAGGAAGACAAAACACCAAGCACAAACAAAGGGAACAACAGGGAGTCTAAATGCACAAGGACTAACAAGAAACACCTGGGAAGGGGTGGAGCTACAAACTAGGGCCAATGAAGGGCATGGCAAGAGGGCGGAGATGGGAGGAGCTATAACCCAAACAAGCAGCAGCACATGGCACAGAACAACAAAAGGCACAGGGAAGTAGCAAAACAAAGAGAGACAGAAACAGAAAGAGACAAACACACATATATGGGTTGTATAACTCAAGTAGAAAAGTGCATTTGCAGATGGAAACGTTTCGCACCTCTAGATCGAACGAAACACCTGGCTTTAGGTGGGTCCAAATATGACTGGGACTCTATGGGAGGAACGAGGGATGCAAAAAAAAAGGAGAAACGAACGAGTGCGGCTCAATCAAACACTGAATACCTCGGGGCTGCACCCCGAGCCAGTGTATCCGATTTGGAGTCTCGAGGTCGAGCAGGAGTCGAGTACATAGGCAAACAGTTTACCATCCCATGCATTCCCTATGGGAGGAAAAAGGGATGCAAAAAGAAAGAGTCAATCCAACACTAAATTCCTGCTTTGCCCCAAACCTGTATATAACCGACTTGGAGTCTCTAGGTCGAGAGGTGGGTTAGATTTTTTTTTTTGTTTTTCAATCCTATTCATTCTCTATGGGAAAAAATTACGGAAAAATTCCTTCCTACTCGGAATCCGTGCATCCGATCAAAAAGCTGTATACAAGCACCTATCACACCATCATACCGGACAATCTGGAGTTGGAACGGAGTCGTTATCTCGAAAACTGCGGGACGAGTTAGCCGGCAATGAAACGGCAGAAAAATAATAATAATAGGAAGAATATAGCGTTGGTGTAGCTCAGTGGATAACACCACTACCCGCCAGGGAGTCACCACCACATGTGGGAGACTGGGGTTCAAATCCCGGTATGGGTGACTACACTGTGCTACACCAATAAGAGTCCTTGGGCAAGACTCCTAACACGACATTAGCCTACCTGTAATATGATTAACCTTGTAAGACACTCTGGATAAGAGCGTCAGCTAAATACCATAAAATGTAAAATGTAAATATAACATTTTTTTAGCCTCTGTGTATTCTATATAAACACACAAGCGTGTGGGGGTTTACGAGTGTATACAGCTTCCTAATACTGCACTTACCCAACGTTATTTACATCATAAATACAGCAACACAGGTCCGACACTGTACTGAAGGGAAGCAGATAAACACGCACCTCTCTTTACTGTCGCCTGCTGTCTGCTGTGGTAGGGATGTCAGAAATGGTGGCGTGTGTTTTGACACAAATATCTTTTCTCTTCACGTCCTCCTCTTCCTACACAGTCTCTCTGTAACTAGAGAGGTTTTCATTTCACTGTGCAGAAACATTCTGCACATTATTACAACAAAACATGGAGATGAATATGCAGTATTTAAATCCTCTGCTGTCTACACAGAAGGCATGTGACTTTGGTTGGGATGGGAATTGGCCAGATGCTGTTTTAGACACCCATTTACCCATTACCCTATGAGTTGGGCCTAGAACGAAACAAGCTGCTTTCCCTTTAATCTGATCAGCTCTGCTCTGATTGGCTGGATTACAGTGAAACACAGAAGAAACATGTAGAAATGAACACAAGCAGTGTGAGTAAGCTTGATCCTCAGACTAAGTAGTTAAGTTACACCACCTACTTACTCTTGATCTCCACATCAACACAAACTAAATGGTACAGTTATTAAAAGTTATTGAAGTCATCTTAAAGGAAAAGATACTTTAACTCTCACTTTAAGAGGATCTGCTTCAACCAGCCAACACTGATACAATCGCACAGCATGGCTGCTACTTACAGGCTGCTCTGGGGTTGCTGCTGCTCCTCTTCCTCAGTATCTTCATGGTTAAACACTGCGTAAAGCTGCTCCATGTTGTCCAATGTTTGAAGTAGACTTGCTCCAGGATCTCGTGAAGATGTTGGAGCTGAAGTTTACTTCATATTTGTCAGCAATTCCTGGGATATCGATTATTGTACCTTTAAAATACCGGCGTATGTCGCTGTTGTCCAAAGAAAAACATGTATCTTCAAAATGACAACTTTACAGGAGAGGGCAAAAACCTCATTTCATTCTAACACAAGTCAATGGAACCAGACGTCTTTCCAAGTGAGTTTAGGCCCTTTCTGTTGGGCCATTCATCGTGAAATTTTCACACAATGTAAATGTCAGGTCATATGATCAAATGATACATAAAAGTAAAAATCAACAAAAATGGAGATACATGTTTTTCTTTGGACAGCGACGATATAAAGGAAAAGGTGTCTGGATACAGTTGGACAGTGCCTTCACATTAATGGTGGAATTGCTTACTAATATAAATCCAGGTCATCTATTTTGTGCCTACATGCTAAAACTAGCAGGGGGGTTTGGTGCTATAAATACAGAGGCCTTGTATCTTGTTTATAACCAACATCTTTTTTGTTTTTCTAGGATCTGGTGAACATTCCCAACAAGAAACAAAGCTACTTTCTTTGGGATAAATGTGACTGCAAATTGTTGAGTCTTTCAATCAATGGTGTCTGCTTTTTAATTAGATCAAGGTGCTACATGCATAAGAAGAGTTTATGCAGAACTTCTCAGGACAGTTCCAGGTGCTTCCCCTTCAAAGATTCATATACCACAGTAATGCCTGGCATTCGGGCTGTTTAGATTGGATTGCTATTGGTCAAAGCATAAGATTACAAAATTCAAACGGAGTCAAGGAGAGTGGAGAATCACCAGCTTCTAAAAGTATCTATCAGATGTACAGTCATATGCAAAGGTTTGGGCATTCTAGGTACAATGCCATGTTTTGTTGGTTTGCTAGGTGTGAATAAGTTAACACAGGGAAACGTCTGCACAATTTCTGTGTATTTGATGAATTTAACATATCCAATTCAACAAAAATATAGAAATACTATACTAAATACCAGGGATGCATCCATACCAACCAGGTATTTGTACTATCTGATTCCATGTATGGTAATGGGTTAATTTTGATTAACTAGATGAGTAGTAAATGAGTGTAATGTGCCTTAAGAGTTAAATAATCAAAATCTAGCTGATTGTAGCTATGCTAACCTTGGACTGAGTAGGGTTGCAGTGGAGAACAGCTCAGACCAGTGCTTCCGTCCAGCTGTAGGTTAAGGTACAGCCACGCCTTCCTTCTGACCTGTGGTTTGTAACACATACAACCCCAATCCCCTTATAGACTCCAATGAAAAAAATAATTTGACTCTCCGCTATTGTCCAATCAGCAACCCTATTCAAGATCAGCATTTCCTGGTTCTAACCAGCTATACCTGAACCTCATTATCTACAGTATAAAGACTGTTCACTTTTTTTCAAGTACCGCCTTCTTTTCAGTTGCTGTCATTTGGGCAGTGGTTCGGGTGCTCTCATTTGAGTGGTGGGTTGGCATTTGGCATCTCCCTTTAGATCTGTTCATCGTTTTGACCCTTGCCTGGTCCTGCACTTTTTTTTCACAAATGTTCCCGTTGTGCTTCCACCGCTGTGTTTGGATAACTCCTCCTACACAAACACTTTCCATAATAAGTCTAGTTTTTGCCGCCAGCGTCTGGTCCATTTGCCGCCATTTTTTGCCTGTGGCTGTTATGAAATGCAGCCCCTGCAGACAGCCCTGTCTACAGACAGTTTAAAAAAAACTTCTTTCATTCTAAATAACACGCTGTGCGCCGAGTACTGAGCAACTACGTGTCCAGATCTGCTAACTGTGTGCACTAGAATATATATGGTAGGACAGAGGGGTCTCTCAACAGCCAATCATAACAGTTTTAATACATCACTGTATGTACCGTCCATACATTACTGTCATATTCAGTCAAACAAAGTCAGAACATATGGACTTTTTTGCCTCACCACCGTAATGGCGTTTGACTGTGACGGTGTGTGTTTACAAAGCGGCTAAAATCATGTGGTCTTTGTGCTGACTTGTATGGGCAGACACTTTGGCACTGCCAGCTTGAGTTATTTGTTGGAGTAGGGGACATAGATATCAGAATGCTTTGATTTTTTGGGAGTACCAGTAAAAGACCTTGGTATCAACCCACTCCGTCATCCGGGATCTACCACAAGTAGTTAGGAGTCTGGATAACACTCAATGTAAAAAACAAGCCAGGTCAAAGAAGGCTGATCCTACAACATGCAGCAAACTGGGTTAAATACACAAAATGGCTGCTGATTAAAAACAGATGAGAACACAAGGCCTAGTATTCATGTAAGGGTGAAGAGAAGGCGAAACAACAGCAGCAGATGTGACACAATCGATGCATTCCTGCTATTTACTGTAGTTCTATTATTTGTGCTAAAGGTTCGTTTTCTGTGCCCTAGGTTAATTTCACTCAGAACACGGCACAGTTTTTAAAACGAAAGTACCAGGGCTTCTAGTGTGTGTTGACAAGGACAATAATTAAACACATATATCGTCACTGTGTAGCACATCCCATAATAATAATAATAATAATAATAATAATTGCACAGAAATACAACTACAGATTCTTGACAATAAGAAAACTTGAATAAATGAGTAGTAAAAACATAATGGATGACTCCAGAGAGGTACTGACACACCTCAGCCAAGCAGCTGGACTTTTACCTTGCTCTGGGGTAAACGCTGAGCAAGCTCCTGTGGCTGTTATTCTTTAAAGGGCACTTTGTACTGGCATGGCTTGGGTCCTTTGGTCACTGCAGGTCAGTTCATCCAACGGTGAACTATCTTGATAGGCCAGATCCCTTTCAGAGACTTGAATCTATGCCAGGTGCCAGCATTTCCGTACTGTAACTTCTGCTGTCGTTTGTCCATATGTTCCACAGTCAGTGGGAAAGACATTTCAACATGTTGTGCAATGTATTTAAATGTTTTTATTTATTTCTGTATTTTATTTTGCTTGCCAATAAGCATTTTTGTCCATGTGTACATTAGGTTTGACCCATATATGGGAGTGGACTGTGCCTAGTCATAATCATAAAGTGACGTCCCAGTCATAAAGGCTTGTTTTTAATTACCATCATAACCTCATAACCTCTGAATAGTATAACCTCAGGAGCTTCAAACGTATTGACATGCTCTTTCGTGTCTTCATGCAACCTTGTTAAGTTTTTGTATTCCCCAGTTATTTTCCATGTTGTACTCCTGACCATGACTGAAATGTATGAAGTCTGCATTCTGCACTTTTGCTTATTATTGCTGTGTCTTTATGTTCACATGTACAACACGTTAAATCGCACTTGAATCGCATATTATGAAATAAACATGCTGTTACTGTCTTTAAAGCATCTTTCGTAAGGATTTTACTTTAAATAGCAGCTTAAGAATCATATTTGATGGTACCCTGTTATACATTAGGGAGGACAGTGTCTCTGTTGTTGCTATTCCGATCCCAGAATACCTGCCAAAGCCCAGTGTAACTTTGGAGGGGTGGGTATAAACCCCCTCCCAAGAACTGTGTAACAGATTACGAATCCATTTCACACAACCTAAACTAGGAGTCTATCTATAAGAAGAGCCTGACTCAGTATCCCAGCATGCACACCATAGCAGAAGAGACCAAAGAAGAAGACATCTGAGCAAGAGGACGGACAAGACGAAATCTCGGACTGACTACCACACGAGCACATGGATATTTACACATAGCAGCAACTGAGTTACGAGGTTAACACCTGTACCATCCATAGGCCTGTAAGACACGTGTGCAGGTGAAGGGCGGTTAGATGGTTTATCCCTCAAGTCCCCAACAAATCCACATGCACAGCTGCCAGTGAGGGTCTCAAAGTGGTGTACAACTGTGATATCCTGTGATAACTGTAGGGGGACCCCAAAAGCACAATAATGCCCCATAATGCAACAGTCGTTCTCAGCTTTACCAAGGCGTTTGCAGCCTGCAGTGGAAATGTAAAGTGGTGCACCACAATACATGCAGCATGACTCACCACTCACCTTCCGAGAAAGGCTGCAGGACAGTGGCTGTATGGTGAACTGCGTGGGTGAGATATTGTAAGGGTGAAAACGTGCAGTGCAGGAGCCAGACACTGGTCCCAGGACTCTCTGAAGACACACGCTCAGGACACACTCCATGCAGGGTAGAAGTGGTGTTTATTGGCCCAAGTAACCCCACATCTCACCATTACTGTCCGGAGTAACTTAGAATCAGGTGCATCAGACGGGAGGCTAGGCTACAACTAGCTCAGGGAGCTACATCTCAGCGCGCGTGCGCAATAGTCAAGTGCTTGTAATGAACCGTTACAATATGATAGCCACTAAACTGACCAGAACGTCCCGTGTGTTTATAATAATAATAATAATAATAATAATACAGAAATAAAACAGGCCGTCAAATGAAAAAGTAAAATGAAGATAATAAATGTAAAAAAATTAGAAGGTTACAAAAGATAAAGGAAGTAAAACCCGAGAAATAATAAAAAACAAGTTTATCATACTGTGTAATTATCTCCTCAGCTGCTTTTCAAAATCCTTGTACAGATGATTTCCAGTACGGCACTTGTCTTGGCACTCTGCTATGCGGGCCATTTTTTGCCCAGTCTCTTTCTTATGGAGGAGTCATGAACTCTGACCTTAACTGAGGCAAGTGAGGCCTGCAGTTCTTTGTATGTTGTTGTGGAGTCTTTTGTGACCTCTCGGATGAGTCGTTGCTGTGCTCTTGGAGTCATTTTGGTCGGCCAGCCACCCCTGGAAAGGATTCACTACGGTTCCACGCTTTCTCCATTTATGTATAATGGCTCTCACTGCGGTTTGCTGGAGTCCCAAAACTTTAGAAATGGCAACTAGCTCCTTCGTCCCGCGCAGGGAGCTACAGCTCAGCGCGCATGCGCAATAGTCAAGTGCATGTAATCAACCGTTACAATATGACAGCCACTAAACTGACCAGAACGTCCCGTGTGTTTATAATAATAATAATAATAATAATAATAATAATAATAATACAGAAATAAAACAGGCCATCAAATGAAAAAGTAAAATGAAGATAAATAAATGTAAAAAAATCAGAAGGTTACAAAAGATAGAAGGTGCTACAATAATTTGAGAAGGTGTGATTAGTTATAAAGGAAGTAAAACCCGAGAAATATTAAAAAACAAGTTTATCATACTGTGTAATTATCTCTTCAGCTGCTTTTTAAAATCCTTGTACTGATGATTTTCAGCACGGCACTTGGAAAATCGTTCCATTTTTCTATGCATAAAAGTAAAACAATTTTTTCCCACTTCTCTTCTTATTATCTTTTGATTCTTCCAGCAAATTTCCAGCGATGAATCATTAATAACTACTTGGAACACACAGACAGTCTGTAATGTAGGATAGTGCCAATCCATTTAAGGCCAAAGAGACCTCGTTGCTGCCGTGTAGCATTGCTGACGTGGCCAGCCTTGATTCATTTCACAGCTTATTTTTCACAAAGATGAGCAGAGTATGCAGAGGACATGGAGGAGGTCTGCTTCCAGTATGTGGTAGATCTGTATCAGGTTACACAAATGAATTCCAGAGGTGTAAACGAGTGGGCCAAAATGGAAAACCTGTCAGCGCCAGAGCAGAACAGCCAGGAGAAAGAAACCTGGCGGTGCAGACAAACGACTTTCCACTCTTACTGGATGATCTGCTTTCTGTTTGCAGTTTGCTGTTTGGATATTAATGCTGTAATGAGTTTAACAGAAAATATACCCAGCAATGAATTCCCTAAAGGGATATGACCCATATTTATTATCACCTGAGCTTTTCTGACCGCTGGCCAAATCGACTGCTGGGTGTCATTTCGCAATATTTACATATATACCTAATTCATAATCCATCAGCGTATTCAGGACATAGGGTGAATGTGTACAGAAGGGTGCAGAAACTTTACTAGCATAGATTATGGGATCTGAGGCTGAAGAAAATGGTTCTTTGACAAAGCAATGACATGTGACAGAGTGTCGGGAGCCAGTGCTGCCCTTCACAACACTAGTGCTGATTAGAGTTAACATTAACAAATTAGCACCAACAAGCTGATGGCATACCTAAACACTTGAAAGGTCAAAGGTCAGAACCCTTCAGGCTGTACAGATAGCTCCACTACTGGGGCACTGCCCTCTTAAAGCAGGGCTTGCATGGCGCTGCTGTTATGTGTGCTATTCTTGGCACTGTCAACAATAAAGATAGACTTGATGGACACAGAGCTCATGTGCCTGGGGCTTGCCCAGTAAAACCTGCAATTAGGGAAATGCCATCAGACACATACAGTGGTGTGAAAAAGTGTTTGCACCCTTCATGATTTCTTTTTCTTTTTTTTTTTTTTTTGTCATGTTTGTCACTCTTAATCTTATCACTCAGATCATCACACAAATTTAAATATGGGTCAAAGACAACACAAGTAAACTCAAAATACTGTTTTTAAATGAAGGTTTTTATTATTAAGTAAGAAAAAATCTAAACCTACATGGCCCTGTGTGAAAAAGTGTTTGCCCCCTAAACCTAATAACTGGTTGGGCCACCCTTAGCAGCAACAACTGCAATCAAGTGTTTGCGGTAACTTGCAATGAGTCTTTCACGGCGCTGTGGAGGAATTCTGGCCCATTCATCTTTGCAGAATTGTTTTAATTCTGCCACATTGGAAGGTTTTCGAGCATGAACCGCTGTTTTAACCTCCTGTGTTACCAGCATCCTCATATGAGGACATTTCATTCCTGCTTCTCATCACCATGATACTTTTTAAAACGTTGACCCTTTGGCCTCATATAGATTAAGGTCATGCCACAGCATCTTAATAGGATTCAGGTCAGGACTTTGACTAGGTCACTCCAAAGTCTTCACTTTGTTCTTCTTCAGACATTCAGACGTGGACTTGCTGGTGTGTTTTGGATCATTGTTCTGCTGTAGAACCCAAATTCGTTTTAGCTTGAGGTTGTAACAGTCAAATTTATGCTGTGCCTTTAAGAAAGGGGCATTGTATTTGCATATCCCAGTGTGGCCTCTGCAGAAGAATTGAGTGGAGAAAAGAGGTGGTGTTGAGCGGTTTTCCTACCATTCTCGTCTTTTATTTGTTTACACTCTCTGTAACGCTAGAGCTTAACTACAGTCAGACTTATGTATAAGTGGACCGTTGTGGCCAGGAGACTGATTTCAGTTAGTAACCGTGAATAAACGAGTATATTGGAGTACCCGCACTAACGTCTGTGTGGCTCAAGTGCTTCTGCTAACTCCTCTCATCACACTACCACCACCATAGTTTACTGTATGTATGAAGTTCACGAACAGAGGACTGGGCAATGCGGATGTTACTTTTTTATCACCGCCACATGTACTGGGACACAAAACACACCTTCCACTAACCACCATTCAGCTTTTGTATTTCTTCAGTCCACAGAGCATTTTCCCAAAAGTCTTGGGGATCATCAAGATGTTTTCTTACAAAACTGAGACGAGCCTTAATGTTCTTTTTGCTCAGCAGTGGTTTTGGTCTTGGCACTCTGCCGTGCAGGCCATTTTTGCCCGGTCTCTCTCTTATGGTGGAGTCATGAAGACTGACCTTAACTAAGGCAAGTGAGGCCTGCAGTTCTTTGGATGTTGTTGTGGGGTCTTTTGTGACCTGTTGGATGAGCTGTCACTGCGCTCTTGGGGTAATTTTGGTCGGCCGGACACTCCTGGGAAGGTTTACCACTGTTCCGCATATTCGCCATTTGTGGATAATGGCTGTAACTGCGGTTTGCTGGAGTCCCAATACTTTAGAAATGGCTTTATAACCTTTCCAGGCTGATAGATCGCAATTGCTTTCTTTCTCATTTGTTCCTGAATTTCTTTTGATCTTGGCATAATGTCAAGCTTTTGTTCTTGTGGTCTACTTCGCTTTGCCAGGCATGTCCTATTTAACTGATTTCTTAATTAGGAAAAGGTGTGGCAGTAATCAACCACAGTTATGTGGGGGCAAACACTTTTTCACACAGGGCCATGTAGGTTTGGATTTTTTTTCTCCGTTAATAATAAAAACCTTCATTTAAAAACTGCACTTTATGTTTACTTGTGTGGTCTTTGACTAATAGTTACTTTTGTTTGATGATCTGAAACATAGAAGACAAACATGCAAAAAAATTAGAAATCATGAAAGGGGCAAACACTTTTTCACACTACTGTATGTGCCAACTGAAGAGGAATATGGCAGTCTATCAGCAGCTACATGAGAGCGAACCTCTTGAATCAAGCCTAACGGGAAGCGCCATTTTATCAGTGATGGAAAGGCATTCACAGAGATACGGACCAAGGGTCTGAAAGTGGACTGTTACCCACCACTTAAAGCCGCCACTATGCTGGTTTCAGACTGTCTGCCACTGTTGGAGAGAGCAAGAGTGCATTTGATGATCTCCATCTATTAAAGTAGTAGATATGTTACGATGCGGACCAAGGGTCTGAAAGTGGACTGTTACCCACCACTTAAAGCCGCCACTATGCTGGTTTCAGACTGTCTGCCACTGTTGGAGAGAGCAAGAGTGCATTTGATGATCTCCATCTATTAAAGTAGTAGATATGTTACGATGAATGTGTAACAGCGAATCACTAGAAGCACTTAAACGTGTGAACTGTATGCTGCTGTCAGTATTTCAGAGTGTTTAAGAGGTGTCATTTTGGTGTGAAGGAAATAATATTAGTATATAATATTATATATAATCTTTGTGAATTTGTTTGAAAAAGTGTCCTAAGTAACATTTACTTGTGTCAACTTACAGCACCCACCAGTGAAGCATCTCTGAAAAACAACAGCTCCCCTGCTCTCGTCTCCTTTAGAAGTAGATCTACCTTTGCACTGCTAAATTATTTATATTACTGCGTAATTGCACTGTCTGTATGGCTGACAACAGCCATCTTCTTAATTTGCTCAGCAAATGGTTTACCACTACCTCCATCTATACTTTACACTTTACTTTACACAGACACTAAAGGACTTTACACAGACACTATAGGACTTTACACAGACACTAAGGACTTTACACAGACACTAAAGGACTTTAAACAGACACTATAGGACTTTACACAGACACTATAGGACTTTACACAGACACTAAAGGACTTTACACAGACACTAAGGACTTTATACAGACACTAAGGAATTTACACAGACACTAAAGGACTTTACACAGACACTAAAGGACTTTACACAGACACTAAGGACTTTACACAGACACTAAAGGACTTTACACAGACACTAAGGACTTTACACAGACACTAAAGGACTTTACACAGACACTAAAAGGCTTTAAACAGACACTAAAGGACTTTACACAGACACTAAAGGACTTTACACAGACACTATAGGACTTTACATAGACACTAAAGGACTTTACACAGACACTAAGGACTTTACACAGACACTAAAGGACTTTACACAGACACTAAGGACTTTACACAGACACTAAAGGACTTTACACAGACACTAAGGACTTTACACAGACACTAAAGGACTTTACACAGACACTAAAGGACTTTACACAGACACTAAAGGACTTTACACAGACACTAAGGACTTTACACAGACACTAAGGACTTTACACAGACACTAAAGGACTTTACACAGACACTAAGGACTCTATTTTTATACTTTCATACTTTATGTTGTATCTCTGTCTCTATCTGTATCACTCTATCTTGTGCTTCTGTTGTTACTTCTGTGTAGTTTGTATATCTGCTACTGGATGCCTTGAATTTCCCTCTGGGATCAATAAATCTATCTATCTATCTGGCTTTCTCTCTGCTTAGAGATGATTCAATACTCAACTTAAATCTCTGTTGAAGGAAAGCAGCAGGGGCTTCTTTGGCAGCAGTGAAGGAAGCACTTTTGAAATATAGTCCAGATCCAAGCATGCAGTGAAAATCTGGTTTATGGATCTCTTGGTTCTATGTTGAATCAAGCAAAAGGCTGTTGCTGTGGTAATTTAATCTGCAGCAAGATGGTTTGGAACAGGACCTTGTCTAGTTGAATTCATGTTACTTGTTTGTGCATGCTTGTACACTTCTCCTGAGTGGTTTATTATTTTTGTACTGCAAATTAATAATAAAATACCTCATTTTTACAGTCATTTGGCTTGTATGTTCATAAACCACAGAGTTCCTTATTAAATAATAGTGACTCACTACTGGTTCAAAAAATTTCTTAAATGCACCATAATGGAATTTTTTAGTTAAAGCTGAAACCGAACAAATTAAACATTTGGCCAATGGTCGAATGCCGAATATGGACCACATCTGGCCATATGTGGCTTACATATTTACATTTACATTTACATTTAAGGCATTTAGCAGACGCTCTTATCCAGAGCAACTTACAACCGTGCTTAGTGTTCCATTGGATACTGGCTAGTACAGGAAGGTCAGAGCCTAAAACTCACCATGAGCTCAGACACTGCCCAAACAGGGGGCCAGTGCTGGTACCTAGAGATTAATACACAGACATAGAGCAAGTAAAGCATTACCTGGCAACTCCAGCCCAGTGCTCATTCCTATAGAGGAGATATTTACAACATGTGGTCCACCTCTCCCAAAACTGGTCTGGTTCAGCTCTGACAGTGATATGGCAGAGGTGCCTAGTTTTGGCTAGTGTGGCCCTGACGTGGTGCATATTAGGCCCACATCTGGTGTCCACCCAAGTGTTGCCAGCACATCTGGCAAGCGGCTCAGAGGAAGATAGGGGATGTGGGCCAGATTTGGGCCAGAACAGTTGTGCTGTTGGAGATGTATTTTTGCCTTAGTTTTCATAGGAAAAGTCACTAAACTGCCGATTTAAAACACTGAACATTTTACCCTCCCAGCAGACATACTAAGAAAGCACAACATGACAAAAGCACCCTCACAACTGATGTGGTGCATTTACTTAGAGCCCCTCGCTTCACACTGGATGTGGTTTTATCATTACAAAATGGGGTATGTGAGCACGAAAGAGCGAGAGGTAAACAGGTCGCTGTCTGTCTGCCTCTCTGTAGCAGCTCTGTTCTGTTCTGGAGCTCCGTTTGGCTTGAATGTTTGACACGGGAAAAAAAACCTAGGAAATGACACGTGTTCATCTGGAAACTAGAAAAGTTTAATTAAAAATGTCCCTGTATGGGTTAAATCATTCAGTCTTTTCACTTTTCAAGGTTGCCAAACATTTGGTGCATCCCTGATGTAAATGGAGTCAATATCAACTGGCACGGCAGCACCAGGAACGAAAGTCACCTGATTGTTTCCTGAAAAACTTCACAAAAAGAGCTGATCACAAAGTAATAATAGCCATTAAGCTGCTGTAGTTCACACCTGTTTGCAGCCTGCAGCTGGTGCACGCTTTCATGCGGTTCTAGCCACATCCTGCAAGTCTGCCTATTTAAAATGTTAAGATAACATCCCCACAGTGAGGTGGAAATAGTTATGCTTAGTGGCAAAACAGACAAAGGGACACTGTAGAGACGCGTGAGACTTTACCCTGTCTACTCAACCATGCACTTTAGCCTAACGGAGACAAAGCATGACGATAGATCCCACATGGTTTATTTTTCTTATGGAAGTCTGAGCATCAATATCTATATCCATGTAACTGCAACTCTTGCGTTGATGATATCATAAAAAAGAAAAACAGGATAAGAGAATTTCCCACATAATAACAGAACAAATACAACAGCTTCATATTTATCATAAGTATCATATGTATCTCTACATTGACACGTCCAGTCCTTCTATACAACTCGTTTCTTCATGATTTGTTTTATTGTTTATTATAGACATTCCTCAGCGGTCACTTTGGAAGATCCTAAGCAGGGATGCCTTCGGTATGCTTTGGAGTGGTGGGGCTGGTTTCCACCAGATTGAACACCGCTGTGGTGCACTACATGAAAGAACAGGCTTGTGAGGTTAAAGAGGATGGAAGGGTGGGCACAAAATAACATGAGCATAGAGGATGAGATAGAGCTGTGTGGATTTACCTGAGCTGTGTCCTCTGTGTTAGCAGGTTTTCTTGAACCTACGAAAGTCATGAAAACATAAAGACTGTTTCAGGTCACATCTAACTAAGATTGTAGTCCCTGAGCAAATGTAATTCAGCTGCATTGAAAGGCTATAACTAAACTGACCAAATGGAATGGCATCACTCACATGTATGTCCATATAGGATGAGCAAAGAGATCAGCATCACCGAAATAACCAGAATGAAGACACATGAGCAGATTACAATGTAGGGTTTCCATATATGGTAAGCAGTTTTAGAGTCAGGGAGATAGGCTGCTACATGAGGAAAAGGAAAACAGAAGTGAGAATCTACAGAACTGACAGGCTACAATCTACTCAGGAAGTTTTTAAGGTGGCTTGACAAAGTTCTCACTGTTCTTCATTATCTTCTACCTCTTCTGATTGTGTTCCTAGAACCTAGAATCACAAAGCATTTCAGCCTGTCAATTTAAACTCTTGGTTTGTCCACATTTGTGAATAACTGGTTACATTGACTGGGTTTCTGTTGAACAAAGATCCTGCCCTGATAATGTAAAAAAATAAAATTAAAAGTTCTTAGCAGTTTGGAAAGCGTTTGGAGAGTGGCAGTGGGCAGTGGGAGACGACAGGCAGGGCCCTCATCTGCTTCTCAGTGTGCTAAGTTACAGGTCGTCCCAAACTCAGACTCTGCCCCACCGCCTCAACCACGAGCAGAGAGAAATGAGTAGCCCCTTCCTGCCCCAGATGGCCAGAGTACAGGCGGAGGAGCATCCGTACCAAGGTGCTACCCAACCCATTTCCTCAACAGCCCCAGACCAGCTGTATCCAGAGCTCCAAGCATCTGCCTCGCCTGCATACGCAGTGAGAAATGAAGAGATTCCAGCATCACCATTATGAACCAGGCAGCACACAGTGTACAACAAGGCAAAACTAAGTACCCATGATAGAGGTAGTAGGACAATATGGTCCCATACTTGTACATCACCCATGGACATTGGCTGACATCAAGGAAGCCATGCCACACCACCCCAATCCATGTGAGGTAGGCAGCATGAAAATTAGACCCACAACCAGTGAGCTGTGAGGCCTACTGATGATCAAGATGGGTACACACTAGGCTAAAGTCTCCCAGGGATTCCAGACTGAGACATGAGCCTCGTCAATCCACAATGGGGTCATGAAGACAACAGAGCATTCTGTGAGTGCATCACTGCTCTACAACAACGAAACCTGAGATTGCTGCGATGGATAAGAATCTCTGCACCTCTTGGGACTCGTAGCCTGTCACAAATCCATCAGTGCGTGCTGGAAAATCTCTGGGAGAAAAGCAGAAGAAAAGGAGCAAAGACCTGCACACCCACGCTGGCCATGCTACAGGCGGCCTGCCCAACTGAGAAAACTTGACAGGGGGAAAGGAAAAGGAAGAGGAAAGGGCAGGGATGCATTAAAGCCAGGAAGCCCAAACCGTTAAGATGTTCACCCCTACAGCTTTGGTAAACTTGTGCACTTTGCCAAAGAATACCCAGAAGCAGAGGGAGCAAGCCAAGGCCAGGCCGACTGACGGGTAGAGGCCGAGGATGGGGAGACAACTGAGAAGACAGAGGGATCACACAACACACAGAAAATCAGCTAGTTCATATCAGACAAGAGCACACACTCTCTGACCAACCACAAACACGATCTCCAAACGGGCCAGGGTGAGGATGTTTCAATGTTTTTGTAATATACAGCAGTTCCTTTCACTCAGTTACTCTGCGTGCCACTCAGTGTAAACGGATAGCAAATTTAATTTTTAGTAGTCTCTGGTGCAACCCACTCAGTGATCAGACAAGGAGAGTTCACAGCATCCCCAGAGTTAAATTCTAACACCATTTATTCCATAGGAGCAACAGGCCACTCTGTATTGGAGCATTTCTCAGACGTACTGAAATGTGTGACTGAGGATGGGTAGGAGGCAAAACATTAGTTCCTGATTTCCTCCACCTGCCCTATCATTTTGCTAGGCAGAGATTTGATATGTAAATCCAAATTCTGGGCCTGAGGGTAATACAACTGTCAGTAAACCTTTAACCTGCGTTCAGCTGAGCGCAGAACTCCCCTTGCACCTCTACGAATGAAAACTGTGTTCAGATGTAGTGATCAAAATCACCCAACACTTAGTGCAGCTTAGTGCAACACGTAGCTCAGACACAATTTTCTGGAACCGATGACATGGAACGTGCGGACCTCCATTGCACTGCACATTGCATTGGGTCCGGATGAGCATTATGAGAAGGGATGGTTTAAAGACTCTTGCAAACGTGAGTGGCTGAGTATACAGGCTCCATATTGGTCAGACATTACTGTGCATGTTTGGTACAACTAAATCATTGTACAAACTCGCGTAGGGTCATTGCTCATTCCTCCACTGACTCCACTGAATGTAGTGGATTTAAGGATGTGGAGAGGTGGATAAAGGAGTGTTCCTCACACAAATTCATGGACTTGCTCTCAGCAAAAGACCCCAGCATCCTCTACAGCCCTAGCAAAGGAGTGTTTAAACAGTCTCTCTGTATGTGTGTTCATGTTGACCACAGCGTTCCTATGACTACACGCAGCTTTATAAACTTCTCTTGTCGTACAGGAGAAAACACTCCAACAAGGGTGCACCCCAGATTGGCAGCAGTCCCTGAAGAATTATGGGCTGCCGATGATATAGGCCTGGTGATATAACATGATATAGGCCTGGTTAAAAATGCTGAACAAGTTGTGGTCACACCCAAACCAGAGTTTAGGGCTAAACTGACTCAGTACTCTCTAAAACAAGAAGCCATCGATGGCATCAGGCCAGTTTTTGAGTCTTTGCTGAAGCCAGGAGTAATTGTCCCCTGTCCGGACTCCCCCAGTGCGCACCCTCATTTTCCTGTAAACAAACTCATAATTCACTGCAGCCTGGTTAGTGGAGATTGTACAAGACCTGCAGGCAGTAAATGCTGCTGCAGCCAGTGAGGATGTAGTGGAATTCTTGGCCATCAGTGGTACAATTGACGCTGCTCACGAATCAGTACTGCTCCATTTACATTCGATGTCCATGCACTGTGGTCACCTACAATCTACAGTCGAATCAAGGCCTGGCTGTCCTGCTGTGGAGGCCCTGCGCCTTATGAACACCATCTTATGAACACCCAACATAATTTTATAGACTACTCAGACATTATACTCTCCTTTCCTGTGCTGTCTCGAATCTGGTGTTGACCCGAGGAGGATGGGTTCCCCCTTTGAGTCTTGGTTCCTCTCAAGGTTTCTTCCTTCCTAACTAAGGGAGTTTCTCCATGCCACTGTCGCCCCTCGGCTTGCTCATTGGGGGCTCGAACACCAGATTGTGAAGATTCTTTGTAAAGCTGCTTTGTGACAACATCTGTTGTAAAAAGTGCTATAAAAACTAAATGTTGATTGATTTGTTGAAAAATATGCAACGAGTCGTAGTTTTGGAGGATCACCACTGCGCTGTGAGGGGACTGCACCTATGCCCTTTAGCAGAGAAGTGAGCGGAGCAGTGACTGAACTGTAATTCTGCATAAAGTGGAAAGAGAAATTAGCAATACCCAGGAATACTTGGAGTTCGCGGACGGAAATGGGGATAAGCCTATTACAACAGCCTCAACCTTCTTGGCGACGCCCTCAGGGCTAATAATGTAACCCAAGAAGGGGTTAAATTTTGGCAATACCTCCGCCAAGTCAAAATATTCTGGAGGAATACATACCGGAGACTGAGTGTCTGGGCTCTCAATGGATGTGGAAGCAACAGATATCTGAGAGGACAAGAGACAGTTATGGTAACAATGGCAAGACCAGGCTATTATCGCTGTTTCCAGACCAGGAAATGATGGGGTCATGAGTCCTTAACCAGGAGAGTCCAAGAATAACAGCATACTCAGTGGAGTCCACGAGATCGGCAGTGTCAGGGAGACCCTCAAAAACAACATCTACCAAAACACCTTGGGTCTTTTAATGCTTCATATGCTATGCACAGATACTGAGATGCTAAACACAGGCATTGTGACTTTTGTACTTTGCATGACAGACTATAAAACATTTCTTCTTTCTTCCGTCTTTTTATTGATATTTGCTAAAATGTATTTATTTTTCTTATATCAAAACTCATGTCATTACCTGTGCTTTACTATGAGGGCTGGTGCAGTGTAGTGGTTAACACTGTTACCGGTCACAGCACAGACCAGGGTTCAGTTTCCTGCTTGAGCAAGAACACCATGCAGCACTGAACAGAGTCTCAGAGCAAATGTCTAGCGTTACATTTGCCTCTGTAACCTGATTAAAACCTTACATCACCCTAGATAAGCAGCTGCCAAATGGCTTAAATAGAGAGTAGAAAAGGCGGTGGGACTAATTGTACTTCTTAGGACAACAAACATTCTTATATTGGCTCAAATAATAATGCCTTTTGGCGCTAAAACACAAGGTCAGTCAAAAATCACATTATTTACAGAGGAAACTGGCATACGGCCTTTAAAACCGGTTATCACACTGCGTTCATTCAAACACAGTTTTTTTCTCTCCTAGAAAATGAAAGGCATGATGCCACAAAGGAGATCCCACTATCCCACAGACTCACAGAAACCATCTGCAATGGCAGGGATACCATATAAACTAAGCAAGACCTTAGTAACCACCTGGGATACCTTAGCAACAGTCAAGCAAGACCTTAGCAACCACCTGGAATACCACCGTATATAGTTCTGGTAACATCTTCAAACTCCCTAGGATACCATATCAACTGCCTGGCAACACCTTAACAGCATCCAGGGATATCTTAGCAACCACCTGGGATACTATAGCACCAGCTTAGCAACACTTTAGCAACTATCTGGGATACCTTAGCTACTGTCTGGCAGTGCCATAGCAGCCACCTGGGATACCATAGCAACAGATTAGCAACAACTTAGTAACCACCTGGGATAACTTAGCAACAGTCAAGCAAGACCTTAGCAATCACCTGGGATACCACTGTATATAGTTCTGGCAACATCTTCAAACTCCCTAGGATACCATTTCAACTGCCTGGCAACACCTTAACAGCCTCCAGCGATATCTTAGCAACCACCTGGGATACTATAGCACCAGCTTAGCAACACTTTAGCAACTACCTGGGATACCTTAGATACTGTCTGGCAGTGCCATAGCAGCCACCTGGGATACCATAGTAACAGATTAGCAGCAACTTAGTAACCACCTGGGATACCTTAGCAACAGTCAAGCAAGACCTTAGCAACCACCTGAGATACCACTGTATATAGTTCTGGCAACATCTTCAAAATCCTTAGGATACCATATCAACTGCCTGGCAACACCTTAACAGCATCCAGGGATATCTTAGCAACCACCTGGGATACTATAGCAGAGATACCATAGCACTAGCTTAGCAACACTTTAGCAACTATCTGGGATACATTAGCTACTGTCTGGCAGTGCCATAGCAGCCACTTGGGATACCATAGCAACAGATTAGCAACACTTTAGAAATCACCTGTGATTCTATAGCAACGGATTAGTAACACCCTAGCAATCACCTAGGATACTATAGCAACTTCGGGCAATACCCATAGCCACCCCCTAGGATACCATAGCAACAGATTAGTAACACCCTAGCAACCATCTAGAATACTATAGCAACTGTCTGGCAATAGCATAGCAAACACATAGGATACCACAGCATCTGTCTGGCAACACCTTAGCAACAACCCCGCAGATAAAATGGCAATGGCCTAACAACACTTACACAACCATAAAACAACCACTTTGTCAAGTCACCTTAATCTTCCATCTAGTGTTTATAATTACTGTAGATAATGTTTTAAATTAGAGGCTTTAAATGTAAATACTGTATTAATTAGATGTTGTTTAAAATAAAACAGTTTCTCTTACTCTCATTGTGAGTCTGTAGAATCAAATCTGTGGAAGATAAAGTTAAACCCTCAGATCAGATAATTTCATATAACTTATATTACTGTATATGATCTCAGCTAAAACACAGACATAACGAGTAGAACATGATCAGCTGATTGTCTTACCTGAGACAGATACATTAACACTGTGGCTTTCTGATGTAATATCTAATGCAGAAACTTGGCATTTATAAAAGCCACCATCCTGAATAGAAATGTTCCTGAAGTTTAAGTGTGAGATGATTTCTCTCTCTGCTGTGGTCACCTCCTCTGTAACTGTTATTTCATCTGTTTGATTGACAGGTATTAACCGGCCTGTTTCATCAACTCTGAACCATCTAACAGTTGGTATCTCCTCACAGTATCTCACAGGGCAGGAGATCCTCAATCGATTATTTCTGGGGGCTCCAAAAGCAGTGTTCTTCTGAACTCTGACTACAGGAACACATATACCAGCAGAGCCTGCAGAAAACAGAGCTTAACTTCAGTTCACTTCAAAGCAACACAATACACTCCACAGGCCATATAACAGACACTTACTGCCTTCTGTCTTCAGATCTGACCTCAGAGGTCAAGATAAGATTCTTCACAAATTTGTATTATAGAAGCAAATCTTTATTTAGTTTTTCATGAAAATTGTACAGCTCTTTTCTCAAGTTAGGACATTTTACACTACAATAGTCAACTAGTCTTCTGTTACTAAGTAACACATTTATGCTGGTTATAGTTATAGAGAACTATGCTTCCAGTCACAAGAACTGTAGACATGGACAGTTAAACAGAAGGGCGTGTCTTAAAGTTAGGAGAGTATTTGGGAGGTTAAGTTTAATAATGAGGTTTGTGGAATATTGTTTTCTTATCTGGAGTTAATGATGAAGATTATGAACTTTAAAATAAACCCATTTATAAAGTGTTGCATTCTGAGGATAAATAATGGGCATGTCGGGAATACTCCGGAATGAACTGATAAAAGAGTGAATTGAAAATCTGATAATCATTTATAACCCTGGATGTGTTATTGTCCTGTGTTTATTAATCCAACCAGCAAGCAGATTCTTTGTGGATAATTCCAGTTCAGTCCAGATGTGAGTCATGTGTTGTTGTTGTTGTTGTTGTTGTTGTTTTAAGATAAATAAAATGTGTGGCTCGGTTTGGGTATTTTGGCTTGAGGGAAGACTGCACGGCAATGAAAATAAACAGATGTGATATGGGAAATGTTTGAAGCTAAAGAGTAGTAATGAAACATTTATAATCAACTTCATAATCTGTTGATATTTAAATACTAAAAATTAACACACTTTATTTCATGTTACTTTTAAAAAAAAAACTGTAACGATACAGAAATTGTTTGGGTTTTGTGCACACAAAGCAATCTCTAAAACCACTAATAACAGTTAAACAACAAACATCAAAATAGAGAAGAATTTAGTCGTTTTCTAGATTTAATGTTTTTTCTAAGCAAAACATAAGATACTGATAAAGCATGCTGTTTGCTGGCTGCTTCCTGGCAGAATTAAGTGTTACAGGTTCTGAGACTCGATAAATTCCATAATTCCATAATTAAATAAATAAATGTGATTAAAAAATAATAATAAAATCAAGAAAGCCACAAATAAAAAACAATGACAATTGACTCACTCATAAAAAAATTTAAACCTGTTCTATGAAGTGGCTCCAAGATTATATCACACCACTCTATCCGTCACACAATGCCACTTCTGGCAACAATTTAAGCTATTACTCATGACATCACATTTATATAGGAAATAACTTTATATTCTCACAGATGTTGATTATATTTGTGAATGGAGGAACAGTTACAAAACATAGTTTCTTTAAAAAGACCTGAGCAGCAATACAGGACGCGGTCCACAAGCCGCACCATACTGGAACACGGTCTTAAATGCCCAGCAGAAGAAGGTGTGATGATTTCTGTTGGTTTATTTAATCTCCCCTCTTCATTATTAACCCTTTCACTGTTATAAACTAGCTGACGTCTTAGTAAAGCGGGGGACTGACTCTGTCGCCCTGAGGCCACATTTAGCGGTGGTGGGTTTATTGCGTGTGTAATTGTGTCAATGCCTGGAATGTAACATGCTAAATGAAAAGAAAGGGTCTTACCTTGAGCATCTACATCTACCAACAGGCCGAGAGCCACGAGCATCAGCATTCTCAGAAATGAGTTCTCCATAGCCAACAAAGGACAGTCTAGTCTCTGCAAAGACAGGTTCAAAACCAACACAGGTTCAGCTTCAAAGCTTCGGTGTGCAGCCTGTCACTCAAATAAAGCCTCTCGCTCTCTCTGTCTGTCTCTCTCTCTCTCTCTCTCTCTCTCTCTCTCTTTCTCTTTCTCTCTCTCTCTTTCTCTCTCTGTCTCTCTCTCTCCTCTCTCTCTCTCTCTCTCTCTCTCTCTCTCCTACATTCACATTTAGGTGTGGTCCACATCACTTTTTCTTTCACTCAGCTGTGTTCCACTGTTTCACTATACAGTGGTTGTCTTTTACAGCATTTCCTCATATCTACTAAATTCCATATAGATCATTTACATTTCATTTTATTATAATGGTATACTGTAATTGTTATGTCCATAATCACATTTTGTTAGATTACATCTTTAGTAGCGTATTTAAGAGAGCCAGCCGCCAGTGGAGCATTATGGCAGCGCTGGACTTCAAGCAGGTACTGGCCACCAGGAGGCTGCTTACTGGGCAGTGGGCGGGGCAGCTAGCTACGACACTGGATGCGTTAGTTTGGCAGGCAGACATTTATTGACGGCTGGATTCACTGCCAAATTAGATATGGGCAAAATGTATTAAGCTACACATACAGAAGTAGTGTCTCTCAGTATGGCGTTGGGCCATAATCCATCAGCTTGAATATTCTCACACAGCTCCTGTAGACTGTGCGGTAGAGGTGGGGGTGGAGTGAGACCAGGTCTTCTGAACATGTGACATTGGACACCAAATCATTCATCTTAGTGCTGACCACAGTGCCTCCACACATTTTGATCTTGTTGTCCCTGTCGTATTCCGAGTCAGGATAGTCTGGACATTGACGGGGTTTTAAGTGCAGTCGGCATAATGGTCTGTATGCATATAGGCCTGAATTGTGGAGCCATCTGATAATGGTACTGGCACTAACAGGACGATGCGTGGAGGACTTCACTGCTCGCTCGTGGCTGTTGGGTCAGTCAGGTACAGAGATAAGGCCGAAATCAAACTTACCCACCAGTTTCATTCCTGTTCGTTGATTCCTACTGGGTGCGATTATTTATGCAACTATTGTTTTGATTATGATTGATGTGCACAGACTTGCTTTACTGGCAAAAATAAAACATATGAGGAAGCGTCTTCTGTACTGGACCCCAACCATTCGATGGGAGCACCAGATCAGCTACTGATGTCCACTTCACCATCCACTCTTATCTTTATATGTTAATGTTGATAAAACCTAATCAGGTGCAGTGTTGGTGGTGGAATAAAAGCGTGGACAGAGCTGAAGGTGTGCCTGTTTATTAGAAAAGGAATGACATAAGCCACGTTCAGATTAAGTGTATAGGAAAACAGAACAGCGATGCTCTGTAACACAGCAGGTGCATGGTCAGTCTCTCGGTTATCACACTTAAACCAGTTTTAAAAAAATCAAAACTCCAAAAAAGAACGCATCTCTGAGGGAGAACCTGACCAGAGCATGCAATACAGGAACATCGTCCACAATTCTAAAAATGATCAGCAGGAAGAAGGGTGTGTTGATAATTTCTGTTTTGGTACCAGGTCCTGTACTTTAAGGCATCATCAAAACTAAATGGTGGTGTCTCGTCGCCTGAAAAATGAATCCATATGCTTAAAGAGTTAGGTATAACAACCCGCCCTAGAACACAGGATAGTTTACGGGTCTCCAGGATTTTCAGTAATGTCCCAGGGCAATAACACAGTTTCTGTGAACCGCGTCATGTCATGTGTTTCCAGTTTTCCTGCTGGCCCCATTCAACACCCATACCACCCCCCGCCCACCCCAAAGGAAACCCAGTGGTAGGAAGTGGCTTAGAGCATAACGGACTAAATGAATGAATTTAACTTTTTCCAGAAGAGGACGGTAGGTGATGATTTCTGTTGGTTTATTAATCTTCCTCTCTTCATTATTAACCCTTTCACTCCCATAAACCACCTAGCTGATGTACTTAGTAAAGTGGGGGACTGACTCAGCATTCCTCAGGAAATGAGTTTCTCCATAGCAAACAAGGACAGTGTAGTCCTGTGCCACCAGACAGGTTTCAAAACCAGCACAGGCTCAACTTCAAAGCTTCAGTGTGCAGCCATTCCACTCCTACAACGCCCCTGTCCTCTCTCTCTCTCGCTCTCGCTCTTCCTCTCTCTCTCCTATATACATACACATTTCAGTGTGTGGTCCACATCACTTTTTTCTTTTTTTTTTCATTTCACCATCTTTGTTCTACTGTTCCACCTATACAGTGGTTGTCTTTTTTGTATTTCCTCATATCTCGATAAATTCACTCTAGATCGCTTACGTTTTAATAATGATATATGAGTATACTAATCATTGTTATATTCCATCAATCACATCTGTATCTTGAGAAGCTTCTTAAAAAAGAAGCAGCAGCCAGTGTAGCATTATGGCACTTCAAGCAGGCACTGGTAGCCTGGGGGCCACTTACTGGCCACTTAAAGCAGGCGGGCCAGCAAGCTACAACACTGTCCTCGAGATGGAGCTGTAGAGTTCCTAAATGGCGTCCTGTGATAATCCATCCTCAATGCAGTTTTAATATTCTCACACAGTTGCTGCTGATTGTGGAGGTGGAGTGACACCCAGGCCTTCCTGAAGTGTGATGTTGGACAAACAAACTGATCATCTTGGTGCCTGCACGCATGGTGCGCCCCACAACATGGATTTGCTGGTCATCTTCACCAAGACCAAAGTGGGACTCGTCTGCCATTCTGACTCCATGACATCCCTTTCCGTTGATTCCTTCTGGGTGCAGCTGTTTGTGCAAATCTTGTCTTAGCAGGGGGGCTAGCCTATTGTTTTGATGATGAGTGGATATTGGATATGCACAGGTTTGCTCTATTGCCAAAAATAAAACACAGGAGGAGGAGTGTTCTGTACTGAACTTCCACCATTTGATGGGGGAGTCGGTGCTGGCCAGATCAGCTGCTGATGTCCACTCCACCACCACTCCATCACCACTCTTATAATCTTTGTATGCTGGTGTTATCAGGTACAGTGTTGGTGGTGAATAATGAAGAGACAGAGCTGAATGTGTGTCTGTTTATTAGAAGGAATGACGTTAGCATGTTGAGCTGAAGTGTTTAGCGATGCTCTGTAACACAGCAGGTGCATGGTCAACCCCCATGTTATCACACTTAACACTTCACGGCCTGTAGCGCTCACTGTAACTTGCGGTTTGGCATTTTGATTATGTGTTTTGCCTTTCAACTGTGGGTGCATGGCTGGCTGCTTGGCAATTCCTCAGACATAACAATTCATTATCTACCTTCGTCGAGTTGTCTCTAGGCTTTTCCTCGCTGAAGATAAGACAATCAGTTGAACCCACGTGGTCCCAGACTGAATATGGTGTGCTTCTAGCAGTTCTTCATTCCGATGACGTAGGAGATCTGATCAGCATCTCAGGGTTAGACAGGGTGTAAGAGGTTTAGGTTGTGTTCCAGATTGTTTACAGATAAAGCAGCCACAGTCCGGCCCTATGCAGATAGAATCAGATATTCAGCTAGGATAAGAATTTGCTTCTGGTAACATGATTTTCCCCGTGAAACATCTTCACTTTAACTCCACTTGTGGACCAGCACTGTGTCCTCCCTCCACTGAGAACTTGTGAGCGAGTGTGGGGCGGGCGGGCCTGGGTTTTGCATGCGACAGGACGGGGGTGGGTTGGGCACAGAGGTGTCAGAAGGGAGAAATGTAGTGGAACACTTTACAAGAGGAAAACGGCCCTTGTACTTTAACGCAAACAACAAACTAAATGGTCGCTGTCCTCGTGTCATATATGGGGCCCCCCCTGAAAATGGAATCCATATGCCTTAAAAAAAATTTGGTATAACAACCAGCGCCCCCCCCTTTTTTAGCTTTTTTACACAGGATTGTAGTTTACTCAGGTTTTATTAATATCCAGGGCAAATAACACACATGTCCTTTTTCCGGTTTCCCCCCTGGCCCCACCACAACAACCATAACAACCCACCCACCCCCAAAGGAAGACCATTAGTAGAAGTGGCCTTAGGAGCGAGAACTGAATAAATGAATGAGTTCACGTTGTCCAAAATCATTATCATCAGGCAACATGCCTTTTTAAAAACCCGTGATCTGTTAAATGGCCGGGAGTCTGGGACGACCCCTTCCTTGTGTAACCTGTAGCATTTTATTGTATTTCTTTATTATTCACAGACAACAGCAACATCGTCTAGTCGTAGGGTTGGAGGGTATGGTGAAACCAGCATCTGTGACCGCAGGGTTTGACGGTTTTGACCTCATCCTGAAATGACAGTAACGACCTGAGGTGCCCTTGGAGGCACAGGAAACCTTAACCCCAACTGGCACCCCGGGCACCGGGGATAGGGCCATTCCCACCGATCCGGGAAGTGTGCGTCACTGCCTCGCCTAGTGTGTGTTGTTTCACTAGTTGAGTAGTGTAGGTGGAGTCGGTGTTCTTCTCAGGGAGCCCTCATGTCTGTGTGACCTTCTCGCTCTTCGTTTTTTTAGTTTATGGCTGTAATAGCCAGGCCGGCCGTAGTCACTGCTGCACTACTGTAACACCATAGTTTTTTTTAAGTGTGGTTCAAGGTCTTCTGTCAGAGCTAACAGTCCGGTCTGTTTCTCTTTGTCTGAGCTGAACTGCTGACCCATCCTGTGGCGGTCTGATGCTGTGTGGCTACATCTGCTCTGACCTGCGGAGCCCACGGGGAGCCCTTTTACACCACGGAGCTCCTGGCTGTCCTGCACTGTGGAAGCTTGGCCTGCGCCTGCCTGACACCATCTTATGAAACACCCAACATAATTACAGACTAAATCAGACAGTACACTCTGCTTTCTTAGTGCTGTCCTGTATCTGGTTGTTAGCCGAAGGAGGATGGGTTCCCCCTTTGAGTCTGGTTCCTATTGAGGTTTTCTTCCTTCTGTCTAAGGTCTAAGGGGAGTTTTCCTTTGCCACTGTCACCTCGCTTGCTCACTGGGGGGCTTCGATACACCAGAGTTCTTTTTTGTAAAGATTCTTTGTAAAGCTGCCTTTGTGACAACTATTTTGTAAAAATCGCTATAAAAATAAATGTTGATTGATTGATTGATTGATTGTTTTCACTTCAACAGATATGGTTAAGGACTTCAATAATAAGGGATTAAAGTCTTATCTAAAATGTAAAATGTAAATCAAGTCTACAAACACCTACACATACACCTTATATAAACATAAAATAGCCTACCGAGTATAGATGGATCCTTTTCAAACTCTAATAATCCTGTCCTGTAATTTTTCCTGTGTTATTCATTACCAAGACCACACCCAACTCTGGTGGTCCCTCTGTGGTAGTGGAGAAGAGAAAGGTGTAGGGGAGGTGTGCTGAAAGGGGATGAAGGTTATGCAACTGGGGGCAGTCTTTATGGTGTGATTTTGTGTTTGTGGTTATAAGGATCTTAAGATTTACACGACCATAGATGTGCTCTGACTGTCCAAAGTGCGCAGGCAAAAACACCCTGTACTCTGCTACTGCTGTAGCACTTATACAAAGTGACAAGGGGCCGTTTTTAGTAGGAACTGGTGTGGCATTGTACTGACAGGTTCACAGGTTTCAGTCACCTGCTTTTGTTTTAATCCTCGAGGGATCACAACAAAAAGGGGGGGGACACCCCCAGCTATGCTGGCATGCTTGTTGATTAAAGTGCCTGGTTTATCAGACTTGGGAGGAATGCACACCTACTAGACAATGTAACAAGATGGTTCCTTTAGTAAAGACGAATGGTTTTCTGTATGGAACCACGGACACTCAGAGGTTCTTTGCATGAGTAATGAATTGTTATTCATAGCTGATTGAAAGTGGGCGATGTTATGGGGTTCCTGTATCGGGCTTTTTTCAGAAGAAAATCTACAG
>JAMWET010004064.1:35000-70204 GCA_024036415.1 Prochilodus magdalenae | reverse complement strand
TGTGGTAGTGTATGTGTGTGTGTTTGTGTGTGGGTAGAGAGAGAAACAGCTGTGTAATGTTTAACTGCCCCCCTCCTTTTCTCAGGTTACTGATGATCCGCTAATGCCTAACCCTAATCCACTCACCCTACAGCTCAGTGACGGATTAATCCCTCATCAATAACACTGATTGATTAGGGCTATGGATCACACAGGACCGGCCACGGCTACCAATGTGTAGTTCATTACCTAGGAATGCAGTTAACACCTAGTTCTACAGTCAGAGTGTATAACTCTAAGCTCTAAATGTAGGTACTGTGGTATAGACTAAGTCTGCTCTACAGGTTCTCATTAGGTGGAGTGTATAACTCTAAGCTCTAAATGTAGGTACTGTGGTATAGACTGAGTCTGTTCTACAGTTTCTCATTAGGTGGAGTGTATAACTCTAAGCTCTAAATGTAGGTACTGTGGTATAGACTGAGTCTGTTCTACAGTTCCTCATTAGGGCGAGTGTATAACTCTAAGCTCTAAATGTAGGTACTGTGGTATAGACTGAGTCTACAGTTTCTCATTAGGTGGAGTGTATAACTCTAGGCTCTAAATGTAGGTACTGTGGTATAGACTGAGTCTACAGGTTCTCATTAGGTGGAGTGTATAACTCTAGGCTCTAAATGTAGGTACTGTGGTATAGACTGAGTCTGTTATACAGTGTCTCATTAGTTTGAGTGTATAACTCTAAGCTCTAAATGTAGGCACTGTGGTATAGACTGAGTCAGTTCTACAGGTCCTCATTAGGGTGAGTGTATAACTCTAAGCTCTAAATGTAGATACTGTGGTATAGACTGAGTCAGTTCTACAGTTCCTCATTAGGTCGAGTGTATAACTCTAAGCTCTAAATGTAGGTACTGTGGTATAGACTGAGTCAGTTCTACAGTTCCTCATTAGGTGGAGTGTATAACTCTAAGCTCTAAATGTAGGTACTGTGGTATAGACTGAGTCTGTTCTACAGTTTCTCATTAGGTGGAGTGTATAACTCTAAGCTCTAAATGTAGGTACTGTGGTATAGACTGAGTCAGTTCTACAGTTCCTCATTAGGTTGAGTGTATAACTCTAAGCTCTAAATGTAGGCACTGTGGTATAGACTGAGTCAGTTCTACAGTTCCTCATTAGGGTGAGTGTATAACTCTAAGCTCTAAATGTAGGTACTGTATAAACTGAATTGTGTACGCACCTGTCCGTGGTTCCGTATGAGCCGTGCTTGGCGTTGTGTGAGCAGTAGTCAGGGGAGCTGATCAGGTAGACGAGTTCGTTCTCCAGGACTGGCCTCACCTCCATCTCCCGGGGAACCAGCTGCCTGCGAGACCCCATCTGCCGCGGTACCACTTTGGTGGCGGATAGGTAGCGGGCTTTCAGCTGAGCTGAAATATGACCCACATCCAGCAGGGACTTCCAGCACGTCTTCACTGAGCAGGAACCGGAGACACCATGACACTTACACCGCGTCTCCAACGCGTCCAGCACCGCCTGTACCAACAAGGACAGGTATAAACGCACGAACCAATCACGGCAAAGAGGAATGAGGAAGGGGCTGAGTTCTGCTGTCCTACAAGCTCTATGATGTGGATTCGGTGTATAACATCTGGAGAGGTTACCTGTCTGCCCACAGCATTATTGTGCAGGTGCATAAGTCTCATGGCGGGGGGTCCAGAGCGCCTGCTGTTCAGCGTAGCATCGGAAAAGGCCGAGCCCATCTGCAGCCCGTAGCGAACGTTATCCCCACATCCCCCCCACCGAAAATCGCCGGTGGCCTGCTCGGCCGGGGCAGGAGCGCAGGAGCAGCTGGGCAGGGCGCCGGACGCGCACGACCGGGCAATGGAATGACTTAGAACAGCCGCGGCGAGTGAAAACACGAAGGCAGACTCGCGCGTACCTGGGAGAGAAAGAGCAGGTGTATTAGTGCCCTCCTATTCAAAACGGCCGGACAAACACCTCATAATGAACCGTGGTCCTCCCGTCTCCTTCACACAGACGTGTTCTGCCACTGATGGTGATATGAGCTGCGGTTTATTTGCCTCTCAGTGGGAAACTCTGATGAATGTGTTGGTTCACTGATAAGATAAAGGCCCTGTCAACGAACACAGAAACACTAAACCAAACCGAGCTGAACAAATTCAACCCAACGCCGAATTCAGCCCAACGCCACACTCATCCCAAACCACACTCATGAACCAAAACCAAAGAAGACATCCGGTTAAAAGAGCATTCCAACAACAACAAAGGAATTCCAGAAAACAACCTGAACAGGTTCAACCAAACCAACACCAACTCCCCGCCACCTACTGAACAGACCTTAACCAAACCTACTGACCCATACTACCCACACCAAACCCACTGACCCATACTACCCAAACCAAACCAAACCCACTGACCCATACTACCCAAACCTACTGACCCATACTACCCAAACCAAACCCACTGACCCATACTACCCAAACCCACTGACCCATACTACCCAAACCAAACCTACTGACCCATACTACCCAAACCTACTGACCCATACTACCCAAACCAAGCCTACTGACCCATACTACCCAAACCAAACCTACTGACCCATACTACCCAAACCAAGCCTACTGACCCATACTACCCAAACCAAGCCTACTGACCCATACTACCCAAACCAAGCCTACTGACCCCATACTACTCAAAACCAAAACTTACTGACTCAACCAGCAGAAGCTACTGAAGCAACCAAACCCAGCCAAACCAATAAAACCTACTGAACCAAACCAAAACAACTGAAACAAATCAACCCAGCTGAAACAAGCCCAAACCCTACCCAACCAAACCAAAACCCACTGACCCATACTACCTAAACCAAACCCACTGACCCATACTACCCAAACCAAACCCACTGACCCATACTACCCAAACCAAACCTACTGACCCATACTACCCAAACCAAACCCACTGACCCATACTACCCAAACCAAACCCACTGACCCATACTACCCAAACCAAACCCACTGACCCATACTACCCAAACCTACTGACCCATACTACCCAAAACCAAACCCACTGACCCATACTACCCAAACAAAACCAAACCTACTGACCCATACTACCCAAACCTACTGACCCATACTACCCAAACCTACTGACCCATACTACCCAAACCAAGCCTACTGACCCATACTACCCAAACCAAACCCACTGACCTATACTACCCAAACCAAACCCACTGACGCATACTACCCAAACCAAACCTACTGACCCATACTACCCAAACCAAACCTACTGACCCATACTACCCAAACCAAACCTACTGACCCATACTACCCAAACCAAACCCACTGACCCATACTACCCAAACCTACCGGCCCATACTACCCAAACCAAGCCTACTGACCCATACTACCCAAACCAAACCTGCTGACCCATACTACCCAAACCAAACCTACTGACCCATACTACCCAAACCAAACCTACTGACCCATACTACCCAAACCAAACCTACTGACCTATACTACCCAAACCAAACCTACTGACCCATACTACCCAAACCAAACCCACTGACCCATACTACCCAAACCAAACCTACTGACCCATACTACCCAAACCAAACCTACTGACCCATACTACCCAAACCAAACCTACTGACCCATACTACCCAAACCAAATCTCCCGTCCCATAATACCCAAACCAAACCCACTGACCCATACTACCCAAACCAAATCCATACTACCCAAACCTACTGACCCATACTACCCAAACCAAACCTACTGACCCATACTACCCAAACCAAACCTACTGACCCATACTACCCAAACCAAACCTACTGACCCATACTATCCAAACCAAACCTACTGACCCATACTATCCAAACCAAACCTACTGATCCATACTACCCAAACCAAAACCTACTGACCCATACTACTCAAACCAAACCTACTGACCCATACTATCCAAAACCAAACCTACTGACCCATACTACTCAAACCAAACCTACTGACCCATACTACCCAAACCAAACCTACTGACCCATACTACCCAAACCAAACCTACTGACCCATACTATCCAAACCAAACCTACTGACCCAAACTACCCAAACCAAAACCTACTGACCCACACTACCCAAACCTACTGACCCATACTACCCAAACCAAACCCACTGACCCACACTACCCAAACCAAACCTACTGACCCATACTACCCAAACCAAACCCACTGACCCATACTACCCAAACCAAACCTACTGACCCATACTACCCAAACCAAACCCACTGACCCCAGTGAGCCAACCAACTGCAGTGCCTGAGCCGCTGCGTTAGAAAGTCAGTCTTACCTTTGGCCAGGTCTGGACCGAAGTTTGGGGCGCTCTGGATGGACGAACAGTTCCAGCGCATGTCTCTGAAGGAGCTCTGACAGGCTGCTTTGGTGAGTTCTGCCGCCTGCACCACGCTGCCCATCAGCTCCAGGTTCCTCCTGCAGAGCTGCTGCTGATCTGGAGCCAGAGCATGGAGCAGCTTGCAGTGCTGAGTGTGATTCCAGCTAGCGGGAGCTCCACGGGATGCCAGACCACTGCAGGGCAGACACAGTCACTGTGAATAAGGTCAGCTAGGTACAAGACCTGCTGTTACGTACATACATGGTGAACTCCACACGCCAGGGGCCACGGGTGACTGGGCAGTTTATCAGCCCCTCTCCACACCACTGTAGGACCACCACCGACCAGACATGTAGGTAGTGGTCCATTCCCAGTGCAGCTGGGACACTGACCTGCTAGTGACATGTCCTAAAACCGGTTCCCGGTAGCTATCCCGTTATACACTATGATAATAAACTACATCCAGGCTATTTCACTCAGGCATGTGGCCTATTTCTGCCACTGAATGACCCCACCCCCCCTGCAGACCACAGCACTGTGTGACCTCCACACTGTGGGGTATTCCTGCACTCACATTTAAATCATGAAGGACTTTAGAGGGAGAGCAGGAGAACCCTAAAGCACGAATATCCCACCGGAGCAGAGCCGGTCCCACCCGTAAATCAGTGCATGTATACACACACAAACATTAAAGCCTGATCAGATAAACAATAACCCAGCAGACCGAATTCTCAGTTCCCATCACCACAACACAGTACGGTTTAAACCCAGACCTTCCACAGTCTGCACACGGCTCTAAACGGAGCTATAGAACCCAAATACTACAGCATAAACATAAACATAATTTAAATTCTCTAAATTACCGTCACACAGATTCCACTTTACCTTTCCCACGGTTTGCATCCTTAGCGTTCACATGAAAAACTCAAAAACTTAAAATCCCAAACTAAACTACACAAACAAACAACTTCCAAATCAAAGCTAAACTAGAAACATAAAAACTAAATTCTAAATACAAATGAAACAATAGAAATACATCTAAACACCAAATTCCACATTAAAATTAACCACACTGCTTCCAAACTCAAATTAAACTCGGTCCTAAACCAGAACCGGACTACATTTTAAACCCGAACTCCAAACACAGTCAGGAAGGAGCTGGTAGCAGCGGAGCCCAGTGATGAGCCGGTACCGAGCGGTGAAGAGAGGTGGGTCTTACAGCCAGTAGATTCCCTCTCCAGGCCGCAGCTGCAGGAGGACCTCCAGTAGCACATGCAGCAGCAGCAGGGGGCGCTGCAACCACAGATCCGCGCGCACCCTCATTCTTCACGTTTAGCTCGCGCTCTTGGGGCTCCGCTTGGCTGATCACGCGCTTATATACCGCAGGAACGCGAGGCCACGCCCCTCGGTGACGCCGCATGTGGCCAGCAGGGGGCGCAGCTGCAATGACATCAGCGAAACCAGCAGTAAGGAGTTTTCCAGATCTCATCGAAATCCACAAACCAGCACAGGAGGAGTTCTCCAGCAGGGTCTTAATGGAGTAACGGGAATTCCCTCAGAATTCCCACTGAAATTAGGGATTTATTAGTGCAGCACGACGTCATTCCAATAAACAAACAAACACCTGTCAGGTTTAGAAATGTGCTGAAGTGCTTTGCTGCATTTCATTTCCCCCCATAGTTTAAACAAGTACGGTGCATTTCAGTCCCAACACTGCATTCCCATGGAAACTGTTTGTGTGTGTAATTTATTAGGTTTTTTGGAAAATTGCTAAATAATGGAAAATTATTGTGAGAACTTTAAGAATTAGTCCACGTTCCATACAGAGCATGTAAAACTGGTGTGAGGTACTGCAAAATCATTACCAGGAAAAGAAACATTGTTGAGCGGGAGGACAAAATTATTGTGAGAAAACTTAAAATTTGGGAGAAAATCTAAAATTATTGTGAAAAAATCTAAAATTATTGGGCGAGAAAGCTACATTTTTGAGAATGAACGAAAATCCTCGCGAGAAGACACAAAATAGCTACTCTTATTGCTACGTAACCATAGTTACCACAGTCTTCAAGGGCTGCGAATATTTCAAAGCTGTGATCAGAATAAACACGTATCTCACAAGCCTTTCCGGATGGCCAGATTTGGATTTAGAGAATTCAGTGTTAGCATTGGAGGTGCTAAGTGTTAGCTCCTAGCCTCAGGCTCGGGTAGCTCCTAGCCCCATCCCACGCGCCCCTCTGTTCTGTATGTAGTCTTCAGCTCCTAGACGGGTACACGACCCCACGGCCGGCCTGTACGGTTAGCATGCAGGTCTGCGCACCATCAGGTCCTGCTCCGGTGTCTTCTGAAGCGTTTCTTCTGGAACTGGATCAACAAGCTGCTCATTAGCATGAGAATCTTCTCGGCACCTCAGCTGATCCGGATTCCTGAGCCTCATTAACATCAGGAGGCAGCAGAGGAGCTCATATGGCACGCTCTGGGACGTTTCGCTGGAGCTGGAGCGGCCCAGTCTGCCAGCAGGGAAGTGAATCCGGGTCTTTCCGGTCTGTATCTGATCAGTGTCCAGGATGTTTCAGAGTGAGTGTGTATAGGTGGGGTGCTGGTTCAGGCCGGGTCTGGAGAGCATGGTTCTGGGCTGCTGGTTGTTTAACCGGACTAATGGATGTGGTTGGCGCGCCAGACTAAAACCTAGCGGCGAAACAGCGACACTCGCAGGCGGCCATGTGTATAACACGCAGACACGCTGGTTAAACCGAGCCCAGTTAAAACCGGTGTTCTATCAGAACCTGTATTCTAAAGTGGATCCCAGCGAAACGAACCCGGATATACAGACAGACACCCGCAAACGGAGCTCTGGGGGAAGCTGGGCTGAGTTAAATGCGGACATGTCGGCCTCCGTCAGCGCGCGGCTCGTTGGTCTAGGGGTATGATTCTCGCTTAGGGTGCGAGAGGTCCCGGGTTCAAATCCCGGACGAGCCCACCTTTTCCACCTCCGCCCGTTCCCGCGTTTTTCCCTCGTTTAACTTCATTTAGTGGTACTAGAGACGTTATAGCGGGGTAACCGATACCGGAACCGGCAGAGACACCGGGTAATCAGTGACACACACCACAGCGTGGAGGCTGAACCGTGCAGCCAGTGACCGCCACACAAACCCTCACACGTGGTGCTGGTCTCTGTCAGTTCCTCAAATGTGAGGCAGCTAGTGTTATTTTATTGTACCCACCTATTCCAACATGCCCCGCCTCCTGCCCTGTGATTGGTTAGCGCTAACGCCTACGGTAGAAAAACAGAAATGATAATGAATGTCAGTTTAAGGCAAGACGTACACCAGAAATCCACATATCATACACATGCCCCGCCCACTCTTGGAGGAGGAGATGGGGTACCCGGGGGCAGTGACCCTATAGCTGTCCTAAAGGGGTTTAAGGCTTAAAAAAAAAAATCACTTTTAATAACTACTACACTGTAAACCAGGTCCCAGAGAAGCAGCTAGCGGCCATGCTAACCTTAGCTACCAGGTTTCTTTGATCTTCTTGTGCCAACTAAAGTGACAGAGGGGAATATGTGCACTAGTGAGCTGAGGTAAACCACTAATAGCAGTAGCGTAAACACGGGAGAGGAGAATCCAGATCAATGTTAGCCTGCGGCTTTGCTAACACGGTTAAATGATGCTAATAATAATAATGACCGTTATTAATATTCCCTAATATTCTATAAACGTGTAGCGAGCCGCTCTGTCTGACACATCGCCAGGGAAGCTTCTAGCACATTTACCAAGGCACGAGGGGGAATGTTAGCGGGATTAGCCGTGAGCAGACGAGTCCAGGAGGATTTTAACCCAAGCTAATCCGCTAAGCTAACACGGCTAACCCCAGCAATGTGTTTATACCTTCTCAAATGACGCTGCAGGAACTCAGGGCCTATCAGGAGCGTCCCCCTGCCTGGGCTACAGGAGTGGGAGATCAGAAACTGCTTGGAAGGTTCTGCGACTGGTGAAGTACCCTCGTTGGTGCTGTAGAACAATATTCAAAGACGTAGAACCATGATGCCACGTAGCGAAGCATTTAAGCAGGTAAACTGCTCTTTGAGGGCTCACGGTTCTACCTAGAACCACTATCTTTACTGCAGAACTTCTAAAGAACCATCTAGCTAGCTAACAGTTAAGCTAGCTGGCTAAAGTTTAGGGTAACCAATGAGACGGTAAAGCTAGCTCGCTAATCCCAGAGCTGTGGTGTACATATTCAGTTGCGAGCCTTGGCTAGCTTCCTAATGCAGCTAATGTATGATATGGTATTAGGGACGTGGCTAAAGTAGCTCCTATAAAACGGACACCACTGCACTGTAAAAACGATATTTAGTAAATTAAAACTCTGTAAATATGATTAAACAGACACAGTTAATGTTATTATGAATTTGTAGGTAGAATAAGATCTTTTCTTTTTCGATCATTTCATACATAATTTCTCCAAACTATTATATTTACTTACCTATTAAACAAAAACTTTAGAGGTTAAATCTTTTACAAGTGATCCTGTAATAAAGCAGATTAAACAGTCTAATAATCTTTATTAATCAGAAACAGATAAATATTCCATATACTGACTAAAGTTTTCTCTTGTAGTGCGGAGAAGCCTCCTGGTGTTCACAGTGGCAGTATTATAGAATGTACTGTATAATAATAATAATAATAATAATAATAATAATAATAATAATAGTGAAACTACTACTACTACTACTAATAATAATAGTGATGATAATAATAATAGTGATAATAATAATAATAATAATAATAATAGTAGTAGTAGTAGTAGTGCTAATACTAATACTAATAATAATAATAATAATACTAATAATAATATTAACAATGGTAATAATAATAATAATAATAATAATAATAATAACAACATTAATAGTGATAATAATAATAATAATGATGGTAATAATAGTGATAATAATAATAATAGTGAAACTACTACTACTACTAATAATAGTGATGATAATAATAATAATAGTGATAATAATAATAATAATAATAGTAGTAGTAGTAGTGATAATAATAATAATAATAATAATAATAATAATAATAATAATAATAATAGTGATAATAATAATAATAATAATAACAATAAATAATAATAATAATAATAATAATAGTAACAATAATAATAAATAGTAATAATAATAGTAATAATAATAATAAATAGTAATAATAATAGTAATAATAATAGTTATAATAATAATAAATAGTAATAATAATAGTAATAAATAGTAACAATAATAGTAATAATAATAATAAATAGTAATAATAATAGTAATAATAATAATAAATAGTAATAATAATAGTAATAATAATAATAAATAGTAATAATAATAGTAATAATAATAGTTATAATAATAATAAATAGTAATAATAATAGTAATAATAATATTTAATACTCACACAGGACTTTTGGTTCCAGTTGGAATGGACCAGAATGCATTACCCAGGTCGAGAAGCCCGGCGTCTGGAAGGTGAATGATTATGGTAATGGCTCCTTTGTAATTTGAATGGGCAGCACAGTTACGGACCATAGACATGAAGGAGCTGGTCAGTCTGAGGACCTGAACTGACCGGCCTGTAATCTACAAAACTGCCTCTACCTGCTCCTGAGGGTCAATACACATTCCCCCACCCCACACCGCACATTAGAGCACATCCCCTTCCCCATGCAGCCCTCGCTAAAGGCCCGGAGCGCAGGAGTGTATCCTGGACGCTGTGAGTGCAGGATGTGGGTATTGATATGGGCGAGAGAGACAGAGGTGAGAGAGGTGAGAGAGGTGAGGGGGCTGAGAGGGGCGAGAGGGGTGAGAGAGGTGAGAGGGGCGAGAGGGGCGAGAGTGGCGAGAGAGGTGAGAGAGGTGAGAGGGGCGAGAGGGGCGAGAGGGGCGAGAGAGGTGAGGAAGCTCATGTTTGTGAAAGAGGGCCAGTCTAACCCCACAATAAACAAACACATGCAAAGTACAGGCGGCTACTGCACCGCTACACCCATCACGGTCACAACGAGGCCCGCACACCTCCCCTGCACTGCCGGGACAGTAGCCTGATGGCTCTGTTAACGTCTGAGCTCTCCATCGTTTGATCTTCACATGATCCTAATCCGGGTCCTCCCAGGAAGTTCCTACAGGAGGAGGTTCTGAATACGCTGCCTGATGTCTGAGACGCTGTTTATGATAGTGTGGAGAAGATCTCAGCCTTAAACTCCATTCATGGTGGAGGGATACATGCTGCAGGGCGCTGTGAGGTCAAATAGTCCCCCAAAGGAACTTAGTATTTCCAGGTTTTCCAGATTTTCATCATCAACATTCCATACACACTCAGAAGATACGTGTAGGTTACCAGCAGACCCACTCCGGATCACCCTCCACTCCCTCTCCCTGGTGGGTGGTGGGGTGTATTTTGCAAGGGGTGGAAACTGACGAAGCTCCCTCTGTTTCAGACATGCTGAGGTATGACAGCACCACCCAGTCCTCGCCTCACTGATGCTCAATCAAATCCTCACAGCAATGTTCCAACATTGGTACCCGACCTCACTAATACTCAACAAAACCCACACAGCAATGTTCCAACAGCAGTACCTGGCCTCACTGATGCTCAATCAAGTCCTCACAGCAATATTCAACATCAGTATCTGACCTCACTAATACTCAATCAAATCCTCACAGCAATGTTCCAACATTGGTACCCGACCTCACTAATACTCAACAAAACCCACACAGCAATGTTACAACATCAGTACCTGGCCTCACTGATGCTCAATCAAATTCTCACAGCAATGTTCGACATCAGTACCTGGCCTCACTGATGCTCAATCAAATCCTCACAGCAATGTTCCAACATTAGTACCTGACCTCACTAATACTCAACAAAACCCACACAGCAATGTTCCATCATCAGTACCTGACCTCACTAATACACAGTCAAATCCTCACAGCAATGTTCGATATCAGAACCTGACCTCACTAATACTCCATCAAATCTTCACAGCAATGTTCCAACATTAGTACCCGACCTAACTAATACTCAACAAAACCCTCACAGCAATGTTCCAACAGCAGTACCTGGCCTCACTGATGCTCAATCAAATCCTCACAGCAATATTCAACATCAGTACCTGGCCTCACTGATGCTCAATCAAATCCTCACAGCAATGTTCCAACATTAGTACCCGACCTAACTAATACTCAACAAAACCCTCACAGCAATGTTCCAACAGCAGTACCTGGCCTCACTGATGCTCAATCAAATCCTCACAGCAATGTTCGACATCAGTACCTGGCCTCACTGATGCTCAATCAAATCCTCACAGCAATGTTCGATATCAGAACCTGACCTCACTAATACTCCATCAAATCTTCACAGCAATGTTCACACCAATGCTCCAACGTCTACAGTAAAGCCTCCCAGTAGAGTAGAGGCTGTGTACAATCAGAACTGCTGGTATAGTTACTGACTGTGGAATTAATTTCCCAGTCTGACCACTGGATGGCGGTGTGGATCTACAACAGCACCACTGTCTCAGCCAGGCAGCAGTTTCACATGCAGACTGATGAAGGTACAGAGCAGAGTTTACGAGGTTCCAGAGCAGAACAGGCTTCCTCACATACCGCACACAGTAAGGAGAACCTTTTCAAACTTCAACTGTGAGGTGTAAAGTGAGTGAGTGAGGGCGGGTTTGGTGTTTGGGTTTGGTAACTGAAGCCAAGCATTAGAAAAGGGACAGTCCACTGAGCATCGTTTACTCTAAGGAGAGTAAACGATGGAGAACCACTAAGGAGAACACCACAAGCATGTTATTCGTGGCCTCTGTGACCCAGAGGCCCAGGAACGCAGATCTGTGCTCACACGTTTAGTCCTCCTAATCAAACATGGACATAATACGGTGCCACAGCGCCCCCTAGTGGTTATATTCAGTCAGTACAGCCCTGCCCACTTACAGTGAGTCATATAGTGAGTAGTTCATCATCATAGCTGTAACAAGTCCCGTATCACCGTGTGGGGTTAGTACATGCCATGGGCTGGCGGTTTCACTTCCTCAGTGTTTAACAATGAATGGACGTGGGCCTGAAGGGTTAGGGTTATGAACGTCTCTCCGGTTCCTGTAACGCGGTTTGTGAAGATACGTCCCGAGAGCGTAAACAACACACATGCTCGCAGATTCAGCAAAACCAAAACAACCAAAATCCAAATGACCTCCAGCAGTTTCATGAAGCTGTCGTCTGAGGATTCGTCAAGTTCCCAGACTGTGGAGGCTGGGACGAGTCTGTTTACCTGGCTCAGGTGTACGGACCGGCGGTTTACGATGACTTCAGATGGTCCTTGTAAGTGTGTGACATTTTCACCAGATCAGTCACGTCATCATCAACACCTATGGAACGGTTTACACCACAGCGTGACGCAGGGTTCCTGACGTTGGGTACACGCTAATGACCTTGCTGGACGTGTCCATGATGTTCTAGAGTCCGTAATGCTCCAGTTCACCACAGTGAGATGAAACAAGCATTAGCATGAGTTTGACTGGGAACGCAGGCTCTGCTGCCCCCATCAGGTCACGTGAAACAGAGTGGCTCTCGGTTCCGGTCCAGTAGAACCCTCATCCAGGTACGGTGTATTGGACCACACGTTCTGCTGCGGCGCAGCTGATTCAGATCATGTGCAGTTCCCTGTGTGCACACAGCGGTTCGTTCACCATTCTCTCCGTGTGTCTGCGATCGGCTCTGGGTTTCGTACCATGTCTGTGCCCTCTGCGTACGAGTGGACACAGCCGTGTGTGTGGTTGTGCTGCTGGTCGTATTCCACGCGGGTGCTGACTGGTATAGCAGTCCCCAGGCTCTACCGGGGACACTCGTTGGTGTGGATATGGAAATGTGTCTGTAAAGGTTCTGGTTATTTGCATAAACACGCTGAGAATGTGGTGAGGTTTTGCACAGACCATGTTTTATGTCCCTAATATGTTAATTTGGGTCTGGAATTCCCAGTCCAAACATCCTTTGGTGGTCCTCCGGTCAATATGTGTGGTGGATGTGTGTGTGAGGGGGTGGGTGGTTGTAGTGGGCTTGTGAGGACACTCAGTTATAAAACTCAAAAAAATCAAATCCAGGACGTCCCCTAGAACAGGGGCCTACTTGTCCCCTCCTGAGTGAACAGTATAATACACTGTACTGTTAAACTGCCACCATTTCTTTAATAAGCTGTGTACTCCAAAGTCAAAACGCTGGGTCTTCCTTAATTCTAGAGATTAACAGGTGGGCCTTAAGGTGGAAAGAGTCTCTCCTGTACAATGACAATAATAATAAAAACCTAAAAATGTCTAATTTCAGAAATATCTAGATTTAAAATTTGAACAAGAAAATTAGAAAGTTTGTAATTTCTAGATGTGAGGGGTTTGTAGGAACAATATCAGATTATCATCCTTATATATGTTACATGGTTTTAGTCATTTTATCAGATAAAATTAGTTCAGTATACAAGCAGGTATACTTTCTTGTTTAGAGCATATTTCTTACTAGTAAATTGAAAGTTTTCACAAGAAAATCACCTAAAACTAATAAAAATAACCGAACAGTAGAACCGAATACACTTAGATACAGATATATAAACTACATTCATTTCTATTGTTAAGATATTTTTTTATTATCTAAAAGCATTCAGTGTAAGTAGGTTCTAATTTTTAACTCTGGTTTAGCTTAGTAGGATTACAATATTGTTTTTATTTGTAGACATCAGTTACTTGTTTAGAGTCATTTTATCAGGTATAATGAGTTCACTACTATACTGGCAGATATTTCATATATTTCAAATATACAGTTTTCTCAAAATATAAAAAAACCCAAATAATACGCTTACAACCAATTTCATATGGAAGACAATATGAGATACTGTATATTGATTAGATTTAGGATCACAGGCCATTTTTACAATGCAAATACAGGATTAAACCAATGGTCAATCAAAAACAAAAATTAAAACCTAAGATTATTATCAAGACATTATCATTTGATATAAGTTACTGACTTTAAGTCATGCTATCAAGTAAGATTAGCTCACTATATGAGCAAAGCTTTAGTTTCTAGCATATATCTATAGAAATACACTTATAATGCCTAGAAATAAGTAATTAAAATTAAAAACAGTATGTTTACACCCATTATATAATAGGACATATTTTAGATTTAAGATCATTTCAATTACCATGGCACAGGATCTAAGCTTGTACAGTGTAGGTACAGAATATTTAAAATATATATATATAATATTTACCAGTTATTAAACTATTTTCTAGTTTTTAGTATTCTTCGTAAGTACATTCTGCTCAGTACATTGCCAATAGTTTCTCATTTCTAGCAAATTTATCATAATTTTCTCCAGAAATTTACTGAAAACAAATAAATTAAATAATCTTACTATTAATATAAATTTACAACGATCTCAAAGTAAGAAATATTACCCCTGGGAAGATTTCACATCATGTCTCTGATGTTTTCTAGCCAAAACCCGAGAATCTGAAGGATTGGGGCCCACAAGCTAATAGGAACAGGAACGCTCAGACCCCTGCTGACCGGTAGTGCGGCATGCCAGACGAGGAACGCTGATGTGGAAACTACTGCGGAGTTTGGGCCCGTGTGCAGCTTCTCAGGGCGTGTCTGCGCTCCTAATTCTGAAAAGCTTCTGCGGCGGTTTGTGTTTGCTAACAGCAGGCAGGCAGAACAGCCAGAACATAAACGGCTTCAACGCAAACCCAAACAAGCCCACCAGCACCCACCGATCCCCTCACCGCAGAGCAACAACACTGGCTGACAGGCGAGTCCAGAAACACAGCGACACTGAGCCACTCGCGAGTGTTTAGACACGTTCCTGCCTCATATCTGCAACAGACACAAACACACACTGACCTCCACAGGTCTACCCGACCCCCCACACACCAACCCCCAGCTCCGCCAGTCAGCCGAGCCGTTGGTCCACTTTTATAAATAAACTATTATTAATTATCAAAGTTTTAAAAGTGTATCTGCTCTTGTGTGTCTATTTTAGTAGCACATGATTTTTTATAGTTAACCTCCATCTGAATATTTTTTTTAAGTACAAAAAAAGAAGGAAAAATCAGCTAATAAAATGCAACAAATTAATAATTAATATAATTATAATATTATTATAATTAAATATAAGAATACTGACCATTTCACTAACCATAACATTTTTACAGTGTAAATTAATAGATAATATATCAGATTTATCATTTTGGGATGTCACTTTTTGTTGACTTTTATGAAGGAAGCATAATAATAAAATACATTTATAATTTATTAAAAAAAACATTTGTTTTTATGGCTCTGTTTTCAGGAGCAGATTCAGTTTTATAGTTGAGTTCCATCTAAGACATCACAGCATAAAATCTAGGAGTAAGTTCATATATAGACACAGCTTCACTGTCCAAAGAAAAACAAGCATCTCTGAAATATAGGACTATACTATAAATAGTAACTACACGTTCCTCACTTTCGGGGAAAATTCATGTGTACTGAGTTTTATTCCACGCAGTGCTGGTGCATTTCTATTGGTTCAATCGTCTTGAGATTTACAGCCAATGTAAAGAGTGACTGCTGAGCTCAAATCATGTAAGAAAATAAAAACCGGGGAACAAAATGGAAATACAGAGACCTCGACTTGGTTGTTATATTAGTTATATCAGTATCTTAATTTTCTCTCATATAATACTCTCTTAAATCTTATTTTACGACTGTAGTAAATTCCAGACATTGTTTATTTGACTTAAGTGATGTTAATTAAACACAAGATGTACTGACTACATTAGCATTTTCAAAATAAGCAAACAATCTGCCAATAAAGTGAGAAAGTTTAACCTACTAAACACATAAAACACGTAAAAAGTCTGGAAATAACTTAAAATTATTTAAGTTATTTCCAGACTTTTTACGTGTTTTATGTGTTTAGTAGGTTAAACTTTCTCACTTTATTGGCAGATTGTTTGCTTATTTTGAAAATGCTAATGTAGTGAGTACATCTTGTGTTTAATTAACATCACTTAAGTCAAATAAACAATGTCTGGAATTTACTACAGTCGTAAAATAAGATTTAAGAGAGTATTATATGAGAGAAAATTAAGATACTGATATAACTAATATAACAACCAAGTCGAGGTCTCTGTATTTCCATTTTGTTCCCCGGTTTTTATTTTTCTTACATGATTTGAGCTCAGCAGTCATTCTTTACATTGGCTGTAAATCTCAAGACGATTGAACCAATAGAAATGCACCAGCACTGCGTGGAATAAAACTCAGTACACATGAATTTTCCCCGAAAGTGAGGAACGTGTAGTTACTATTTATAGTGTAGTCCTATATTTCAGAGATGCTTGTTTTTCTTTGGACAGTGAAGCTGTGTCTATATATGAACTTACTCCTAGATTTTATGCTGTGACGTCTTAGATGGAACTCAACTATAAAACTGAATCTGCTCCTGAAAACAGAGCCATAAAAACAAATGTTTTTTTAATAAATTATAAATGTTTTTTATTATTATGCTTCCTTCATAAAAGTCAACAAAAAGCAACATCCCAAAATGATAAATCTGATATATTATCTATTAATTTACACTGTAAAAATGCTATGGTTAGTAAAATGGTCAGTATTCTTATATTTAATTATAATAATATTATAATTATATTAATTATTAATTTGTTGCATTTTATTAGCTGATTTTTCCTTCTTTTTTTGTACTTAAAAAAAATATTCAGATGGAGGTTAACTATAAAAAATCATGTGCTACTAAAATAGACACACAAGAGCAGATACACTTTTAAAACTTTGATAATTAATAATAGTTTATTTATAAAAGTGGACCAACGGCTCGGCTGACTGGCGGAGCTGGGGGTTGGTGTGTGGGGGGTCGGGTAGACCTGTGGAGGTCAGTGTGTGTTTGTGTCTGTTGCAGATATGAGGCAGGAACGTGTCTAAACACTCGCGAGTGGCTCAGTGTCGCTGTGTTTCTGGACTCGCCTGTCAGCCAGTGTTGTTGCTCTGCGGTGAGGGGATCGGTGGGTGCTGGTGGGCTTGTTTGGGTTTGCGTTGAAGCCGTTTATGTTCTGGCTGTTCTGCCTGCCTGCTGTTAGCAAACACAAACCGCCGCAGAAGCTTTTTCAGAATTAGGAGCGCAGACACGCCCTGAGAGCTGCACACGGGCCAAACTCCGCAGTTCCACATCAGCGTTCCTCGTCTGGCATGCCGCGCTCCCGGTCAGCAGGGGTCTGAGCGTTCCTGTTCCTATTAGCTTGTGGGCCCCAATCCTTCAGATTCTCGGGTTTTGGCTAGAAAACATCAGAGACATGATGTGAAATCTTCCCAGGGGTAATATTTCTTACTTTGAGATCGTTGTAAATTTATATTAATACTAAGATTATTTAATTTATTTGTTTTCAGTAAATTTCTGGAGAAAATTATGATAAATTTGCTAGAAATGAGAAACTATTGGCAATGTACTGAGCAGAATGTACTTACGAAGAATACTAAAAACTAGAAAATAGTTTAATAACTGGTAAATATTATATATATATATTTTAAATATTCTGTACCTACACTGTACAAGCTTAGATCCTGTGCCATGGTAATTGAAATGATCTTAAATCTAAAATATGTCCTATTATATAATGGGTGTAAACATACTGTTTTTAATTTTAATTACTTATTTCTAGGCATTATAAGTGTATTTCTATAGATATATGCTAGAAACTAAAGCTTTGCTCATATAGTGAGCTAATCTTACTTGATAGCATGACTTAAAGTCAGTAACTTATATCAAATGATAATGTCTTGATAATAATCTTAGGTTTTAATTTTTGTTTTTGATTGACCATTGGTTTAATCCTGTATTTGCATTGTAAAAATGGCCTGTGATCCTAAATCTAATCAATATACAGTATCTCATATTGTCTCCAATATGAATTGGTTGTAAGCGTATTATTTGGGTTTTTTTATATTTTGAGAAAACTGTATATTTGAAATATATGAAATATCTGCCAGTATAGTAGTGAACTCATTATACCTGATAAAATGACTCTAAACAAGTAACTGATGTCTACAAATAAAAACAATATTGTAATCCTACTAAGCTAAACCAGAGTTAAAAATTAGAACCTACTTACACTGAATGCTTTTAGATAATAAAAAAATATCTTAACAATAGAAATGAATGTAGTTTATATATCTGTATCTAAGTGTATTCGGTTCTACTGTTCGGTTATTTTTATTTGTTTTAGGTGATTTTCTTGTGAAAACTTTCAATTTACTAGTAAGAAATATGCTCTAAACAAGAAAGTATACCTGCTTGTATACTGAACTAATTTTATCTGATAAAATGACTAAAACCATGTAACATATATAAGGATGATAATCTGATATTGTTCCTACAAACCCCTCACATCTAGAAATTACAAACTTTCTAATTTTCTTGTTCAAATTTTAAATCTAGATATTTCTGAAATTAGACATTTTTAGGTTTTTATTATTATTATCATTGTACAGGAGAGACTCTTTCCACCTTAAGGCGCACCTGTTAATCTCTAGAATTAAGGAAGACCCAGCGTTTTGACTTTGGAGTACACAACTTATTAAAGAAATGGTGGCAGTTTAACAGTACAGTGTATTATACTGTTCACTCAGGAGGGGACGAGTAGGCCCCTGTTCTAGGGGACGTCCTGGATTTGATTTTTATGGTTAAGTTATTTTTCACTGAGTTTTATAACTGAGTGTCCTCACAAGCCCACTACAACCACCCACCCCCTCACACACACATCCACCACACATATTGACCGGAGGACCACCAAAGGATGTTTGGACTGGGAATTCCAGACCCAAATTAACATATTAGGGACATAAAACATGTTCTGCGCAAAACCTCACCACATTCTCAGCATGTTTATGCAAATAACCAGAACCTTTACAGACACATCTCCATATCCACACCAACAAGTGTCCCCGGTAGAGCCTGGGGACTGCTATACCAGTCAGCACCCGCGTGGAAAAGGACCAGCAGCACAACCACACACGGCTGTGTCCACTCGTACGCAGAGGGCACAGACATGGTACGAAACCCAGAGCCGATCGCAGACACGCGGAGAGAATGGTGAACGAACCGCTGTGTGCACACAGGGAACTGCACATGATCTGAATCAGCTGCGCCGCAGCAGAACGTGTGGTCCAATACACCGTACCTGGATGAGGGTTCTACTGGACCGGAACCGAGAGCCACTCTGTTTCACGTGACCTGATGGGGGCAGCAGAGCCTGCGTTCCCAGTCAAACTCATGCTAATGCTTGTTTCATCTCACTGTGGTGAACTGGAGCATTACAGACTCTAGAACATCATGGACACGTCCAGCAAGGTCATTAGCGTGTACCCAACGTCAGGAACCCTGCGCCACGCTGTGGTGTAAACCGTTCCATAGGTGTTGATAATGACGTGACTGATCTGGTGAAAATGTCACACACTTACAAGGACCATCTGAAGTCATCGTAAACCGCCGGTCCGTACACCTGAGCCAGGTAAACAGACTCGTCCCAGCCTCCACAGTCTGGGAACTTGACGAATCCTCAGACGACAGCTTCATGAAACTGCTGGAGGATATTTGGATTTTGGTTGTTTTGGTTTTGCTGAATCTGCGAGCATGTGTGTTGTTTCCGCTCTCGGGACGTATCTTCACAAACCGCGTTACAGGAACCGGAGAGACGTTCATAACCCTAACCCTTCAGGCCCACGTCCATTCATTGTTAAACACTGAGGAAGTGAAACCATGGCATGTACTAACCCCACACGGTGATACGGGGCTTGTTACAGCTATGGTGATGTACTACTCACTATATGACTCACTGTAAGTGGGCAGGGTTGTACTGACTGAATATAACCACTAGTGGGCGCTGTGGCACCGTATTATGTCCATGTTTGATTAGGAGGACTAAACGTGTGAGCACAGATCTGCGTTCCTGGGCCTCTGGGTCACAGAGGCCACGAATAACATGCTTGTGGTGTTCTCCTTAGAGTAAACGATGCACTGTCCCGTTTCTAAAGCTTGGCTTCAGTTACCAAACCCAAACACCAAACCCGCCCTCACTCACTCACTTTACACCTCACAGTTAAAGTTTTAAAAGGTTCTCCTTACTGTGTGCGGTATGTGAGGAAGCCTGTTCTGCTCTGGAACCTCGTAAACTCTACTCTGTCCATATCAGTCTGTATGTGAAACTGCTGCCTGGCTGAGACAGTGGTGCTGTTGTAGACCCACAGCGCCCTCCAGTGGTCAGACTGGGAAATTAATTCCACAGTCAGTAACTATACCAGCAGTTCTGATTGTACACAGCCTCTACTCTACTGGGAGGCTTTACTGTAGACGTTGGAGCATTGGTGTGAACATTGCTGTAAAGATTTGAAGTATTAGTGAGGTCAGGTACTGATGTTGGAACATTGCTGTGAGGATTTGATTGAGCATCAGTGAGGCCAGGTACTGATGTCGAACATTGCTGTGAGGATTTGATTGAGCATCAGTGAGGCCAGGTACTGCTGTTGGAACATTGCTGTGTGGGTTTTGTTGAGTATTAGTGAGGTTGGGTACTGCTGTTGCAACATTGCTGTGAGGATTTGATTGAGTATTAGTGAGGTCAGATACTGATGTTGAATATTGCTGTGAGGACTTGATTGAGCATCAGTGAGGCCAGGTACTGATGTTGGAACATTGCTGTGAGGGTTTTGTTGAGTATTAGTGAGGTCGGGTACTAATGTTGGAACATTGCTGTGAGGATTTGATTGAGCATCAGTGAGGCCAGGTACTGATGTTGAACATTGCTGTGAGGACTTGATTGAGCATCAGTGAGGCCAGGTACTGATGTTGGAACATTGCTGTGTGGGTTTTGTTGAGTATTAGTGAGGTCGGGTACTAATGTTGGAACATTGCTGTGAGGATTTGATTGAGCATCAGTGAGGCCAGGTACTGATGTCGAACATTGCTGTGAGGACTTGATTGAGCATCAGTGAGGCCAGGTACTGCTGTTGGAACATTGCTGTGTGGGTTTTGTTGAGTATTAGTGAGGTTGGGTACTAATGTTGGAACATTGCTGTGAGGATTTGATTGAGTATTAGTGAGGTCAGATACTGATGTTGAATATTGCTGTGAGGACTTGATTGAGCATCAGTGAGGCCAGGTACTGCTGTTGGAACATTGCTGTGTGGGTTTTGTTGAGTATTAGTGAGGTCGGGTACCAATGTTGGAACATTGCTGTGAGGATTTGATTGAGCATCAGTGAGGCGAGGACTGGGTGGTGCTGTCATACCTCAGCATGTCTGAAACAGAGGGAGCTTCGTCAGTTTCCACCCCTTGCAAACTACACCCCACCACCCACCAGGGAGCGAGGGAGTGGAGGGTGATCCGGAGTGTCTTCTGAGTGTGTATGGAATGTTGGTGATGAAAATCTGGAAAACCTGGAAACACTAAGTTCCTTTGGGGGACTATTTGACCTCACAGCGCCCTGCAGCATGTATCCCTCCACCATGAATGGAGTTTAAGCCTGAGATCTTCTCCACACTATCATAAACAGCGTCTCAGACATCAGGCAGCGTATTCAGAACCACCTCCTGTAGGAACTTCCTGGGAGGACCCGGATTAGGATCATGTGAAGATCAAACGATGGAGAGCTCAGACGTTAACAGAGCTATCAGGCTACTGTCCCGGCAGTGCAGGGGAGGTGTGCGGGCCTCGTTGTGACCGTGATGGGTGTAGCGGTGCAGTAGCCGCCTGTACTTTGCATGTGTTTGTTTATTGTGGGGTTAGACTGGCCCTCTTTCACAAACATGAGCTTCCTCACCTCTCTCGCCTCTCTCGCCCTCTCTCACCTCTCTCGCCCCTCTCGCCCCTCTCAGCCCCCTCACCTCTCTCACCTCTCTCGCCCCTCTCAGCCCCCTCACCTCTCTCACCTCTCTCACCTCTGTCTCTCTCGCCCATATCAATACCCACATCCTGCACTCACTGCGTCCAGGATACACTCCTGCGCTCCGGGCCTTTAGCGAGGGCTGCATGGGGAAGGGGATGTGCTCTAATGTGCGGTGTGGGGTGGGGGATGTGTATTGACCCTCAGGAGCAGGTAGAGGCAGTTTTGTAGATTACAGGCCGGTCAGTTCAGGTCCTCAGACTGACCAGCTCCTTCATGTCTATGGTCCGTAACTGTGCTGCCCATTCAAATGACAAAGGAGCCATTACCATAATCATTCACCTCCCAGACGCCGGGCTTCTCGACCCGGGTAATGCATTCTGTCCATTCCAACTGGAACCAAAAGTCCTGTGTGAGTATTAAATATTATTATTATTATTACTTTTTTATTACTATTATTACTATTATTATTACTATTTATTATTATTATTACTATTATTATTACTATTTATTATTATTATTACTATTATTATTACTATTTAATATTATTATTACTATTATTATTACTATTTATTATTATTATTACTATTATTATTACTATTTATTAGTATTATTATTACTATTTATTATTATTATTACTATTATTATTACTATTTATTATTATTGTTACTATTTATTATTATTATTACTATTATTATTACTATTTATTATTATTGTTACTATTATTATTACTATTATTATTACTATTTATTATTATTGTTACTATTATTATTATTATTATGTATTATGTATTATGTATTATGTATTATGTATTATTATTATTATTATTATTATTATTATTATTATCACTACTACTACTACTATTATTATTATTATTATTATCACTATTATTATTATTATCACTATTATTATTAGTAGTAGTAGTTTCACTATTATTATTATTATCACTATTATTACCATCATTATTATTATTATTATCACTATTAATGTTGTTATTATTATTATTATTATTATTATTATTATTATTATTATTACCATTGTTAATATTATTATTAGTATTATTATTGTTATTATTAGTATTAGTATTAGCACTACTACTACTACTACTATTATTATTACTATTATTATTATTATCACTATTATTATTATCATCACTATTATTAGTAGTAGTAGTAGTAGTTTCACTATTATTATTATTATTATTATTATTATTATTATTATTATTATACAGTACATTCTATAATACTGCCACTGTGAACACCAGGAGGCTTCTCCACACTAAAGGAGAAAACTTTAGTCAGTATATGGAATATTTATCTTTTTCTGATTAATAAAGATTATTAGATTTTATCTGCTTTATTACATGATCACTTGTAAAAGATTTAACCTCTAAAGTTTTTGTTTAATAGGTAAGTAAATATAATAGTTTGGAGAAATGATGTATGAAATGATGGACCTGTGGAAAAAGAAAAATCTTATTCTACCTACAAATTCATAATAACATTAACTGTGTCTGTTTAATATCATATTTACATTGCTATTACATTTTCATTACTAAATATCATTTTTACAGTGCAGTGGTGTCTGTTTTATAGGAGCTACTTTAGCCACGTCCCTAATACCATATCATAGATTAGCTGCATTAGGAAGCTAGCCAAGGCTCGCAACTGAATATGTACACCACAGCTCTGGGATTAGCGCGCTAGCTTTACCGTCTCATTTATTAACCTAAACTTTAGCCAGTTAGCTTAGCTGTTAGCTAGCTAGATGGTTCTTTGGAAGTTCTGCAGTAAAGATAGTGGTTCTAGGTAGAACCGTGAGCCCTCAAAGAGCAGTTTACCTGCTTAAATGCTTCGCTACGTGGCATCATGGTTCTACGTCTTTGAATATTGTTCTACAGCACCAACGAGGGTACTTCAACAGTCGCAGAACCTTCCAAGCAGTTTCTGATCTCCCACTCCTGTAGCCCAGGCAGGGGCTCCTGATAGGCCTTGAGTTCCTGCAGCGACATTTGAGAAGGTATAAACACATTGCCGGGGTTAGCCGTGTTAGCTTAGCGGATTAGCTTGGGTTAAAATCCTCCTGGACTCGTCTGCTCACGGCTAATCCCGCTAACATTCCCCCTCGTGCCTTGGTAAATGTGCTAGAAGCTTCCCTGGCGATGTTTCAGACAGAGCGGCGCGCTACACGTTTATAGAATATTAGGGGCTATTAATAAAGATCTTTATTATTATTAGCATCATTTAACCGTGTTAGCAAAGCCGCAGGCTAACGCTGATCCGTGTTTACGCTACTGCTATTAGTGGTTTACCTCAGCTCACTAGTGCACATATTCCCCTCTGTCACTTTAGTTGGCACAAGAAGGTCAAAGAAACCTGGTAGCTAAGGTTAGCATGGCCGCTAGCTGCTTCCCCGGGGACCTGGTTTACAGTGTAGTAGTTATTAAAAGTGATTTTTTTTTTAAGCCTTAAACCCCTTTAGGGCAGCTATAGGGTCACTGCCCCCGGGTACCCCATCTCCTCCACCAAGAGTGGGCGGGGCATGTGTATGATATGTGGATTTCTGGTATACGTCTTGCCTTAAACTGACATTCATTATCATTTCTGTTTTCTACCGTAGGGGTTAGCGCTAACCAATCACAGGGCAGGAGGCGGGGCATGTTGGAATAGGTGGGTACAATAAAATAACACTAGCTGCCTCACATCTGAGGTACTGACAGCGACCAGCACCACGTGTGAGGGTTTGTGTGGGGGTCACTGGCTGCACGGTTCAGCCTCCACGCTGGGGTGTGTGTCACTGATTACCCGGTGTCTCTGCCGGGTCCGGTATCGGTTACCCCGCTATAACGTCTCTAGTACCACTAAATGAAGTTAAACGAGGGAAAAACGCGGGAACGGGCGGAGGTGGAAAAGGTGGGCTCGTCCGGGATTTGAACCCGGGACCTCTCGCACCCTAAGCGAGAATCATACCCCTAGACCAACGAGCCGCGCGCTGACGGAGGCCGACATGTCCGCATTTAACTCAGCCCAGCTTCCCCCAGAGCTCCGTTTGCGGGTGTCTGTCTGTATATCCGGGTTCGTTTCGCTGGGATCCACTTTAGAATACAGGTTCTGATAGAACACCGGTTTTAACTGGGCTCGGTTTAACCAGCGTGTCTGCGTGTTATACACATGGCCGCCTGCGAGTGTCGCTGTTTCGCTGCTAGGTTTTAGTCTGGCGCTCCAACCACATCCATTAGTCCGGTTAAACAACCAGCAGCCCAGAACCATGCTCTCCAGACCCGGCCTGAACCAGCACCCCACCTATACACACACTGTGAAACATCCTGGACACTGATCAGATACAGACCGGAAAGACCCGGATTCACTTCCCTGCTGGCAGACTGGGCTCCAGCTCCAGTGAAACGTCCCAGAGCGTGCCATATGAGCTCCTCTGCTGCCTCCTGATGTTAATGAGGCTCAGGAATCCGGATCAGCTGAGGTGCCGAGAAGATTCTCATGCTAATGAGCAGCTTGTTGATCCAGTTCCAGAAGAAAAGCTTCAGAAGACACCGGAGCAGGACCTGATGGTGCGCAGACCTGCACGCTAACCGTACAGGCCGGCCGTGGAGTCGCTTCTCATGTACCCGTCTAGGAGCTGAAGACTGTACATACACAACAGAGGGGCGCGTGGGATGGGGCTAGGAGCTACCCGAGCCTGAGGCTAGGAGCTAACACTTAGCAGCTCCAGTGCTAACACTGAATTCTCTAAATCCAAATCTGGCCATCCGGAAAGGCTTGTGTGTTACATGTTCATTCTGATCACAGCTTTGAAATATTCCCAGCCCTTGAAGACTGTGGTAACTATGGTTACGTAGCAATAAGAGTAGCTATTTTGTGTCTTCTCGCGAGGATTTTCGTTCATTCTCAAAAATGTAGCTTTCTCGCCCAATAATTTTAGATTTTTCACAATAATTTTAGATTTTTCACAATAATTTTAGATTTTTCACAATAATTTTAGATTTTCTCCCAAATTTTAAGTTTTCTCACAATAATTTTGTCCTCCCGCTCAACAATGTTTCTTTTCCTGGTAATGATTTTGCAGTACCTCACACCAGTTTTACATGCTCTGTATGGAACGTGGACTAATTCTTAAAGTTCTCACAATAATTTTCCATTATTTAGCAATTTTTCAAAAAAACATTACCTAATAAATTACACACACAAACAGTTTCCATGGGAATGCAGTGTTGGGACTGGAATGCACCGTACTTGTTTAAACTATGGGGGAAAATGTAATGCAGCAAAGCACTTCAGCACATTTCTAAACCTGACAGGTGTTTGTTTGTTTGTTGTTTGTTTGTTGTTTGTTTATTGGAATGACGTCGTGCTGCACTAATAAATCCCTCATTTCAGTGGGAATTCTGAGGGAATTCCCGTTACTCCATTAAGACCCTGCTGGAGAACTCCTCCTGTGCTGGTTTGTGGATGTTGATGAGATCTGGAAAACTCCTTACTGCTGGTTTCGCTGATGTCATTGCAGCTGCGCCCCCTGCTGGCCACATGCGGCGTCACCGAGGGGCGTGGCCTCGCGTTCCTGCGGTATATAAGCGCGTGATCAGCCAAGCGGAGCCCCAAGAGCGCGAGCTAAACGTGAAGAATGAGGGTGCGCGCGGATCTGTGGTTGCAGCGCCCCCTGCTGCTGCTGCATGTGCTACTGGAGGTCCTCCTGCAGCTGCGGCCTGGAGAGGGAATCTACTGGCTGTAAGACCCACCTCTCTTCACCGCTCGGTACCGGCTCATCACTGGGCTCCGCTGCTACCAGCTCCTTCCTGGCTGTGTTTGGAGTTCGGGTTTAAAATGTAGTCCGGTTCTGGTTTAGGACCCAGTTTAATTTGAGTTTGGAAGCAGTGTGGTTAGTTTTAATGTGGAATTTGGTGTTTAGATGTATTTCTATTGTTTCATTTGTATTTAGAATTTAGTTTTTATGTTTCTAGCTTTGATTTGGAAGTTGTTTGTTTGTGTAGTTTAGTTTGGGATTTTAAGTTTTTGAGTTTTTCATGTGAACGCTAAGGATGCAAACCGTGGGAAAGGTAAAGAGGAATCTGTGTGACGGTAATTTAGAGAATTTAATTTATGTTTATGTTTATGCTGTAGTATTTGGTTCTATAGCTCCGTTTAGAGCCGTGTGCAGACTGTGGAAGGTCTGGGTTTAAACCGTACTGTGTTGTGGTGATGGGAACTGGTAATTCGGTCTGCTGGGTTATTGTTTATCTGATCAGGCTTTAATGTTTGTGTGTGTATACATGCACTGATTTACGGGTGGGACCGGCTCTGCTCCGGTGGGATATTCGTGCTTTAGGGTTCTCCTGCTCTCCCTCTAAAGTCCTTCATGATTTAAATGTGAGTGCAGGAATACCCCACAGTGTGGAGGTCACACAGTGCTGTGGTCTGCAGGGGGGGTGGGGTCGTTCAGTGGCCGAAATAGGCCACATGCCTGAGTGAAATAGCCTGGATGTAGTTTATTATCATAGTGTATAGCGGGATAGCTACCGGGAACCGGTTTTAGGACGTGTCACTAGCAGGTCAGTGTCCCTGCTGCACCGGGAATGGACCGCTACCTACATGTCTGGTCGGTGGTGGTCCTACAGTGGTGTGGAGAGGGGCTGATAAACTGCCCAGTCACCCGTGGCCCCTGGCGTGTGGAGTTCACCATGTATGTACGTAACAGCAGGTCTTGTACCTAGCTGACCTTTTTCACAGTGACTGTGTCTGCCCTGCAGTGGTCTGGCATCCCGTGGAGCTCCCGCTAGCTGGAATCACACTCAGCACTGCAAGCTGCTCCATGCTCTGGCTCCAGATCAGCAGCAGCTCTGCAGGAGGAACCTGGAGCTGATGGGCAGCGTGGTGCAGGCGGCAGAACTCACCAAAGCAGCCTGTCAGAGCTCCTTCAGAGACATGCGCTGGAACTGTTCGTCCATCCAGAGCGCCCCAAACTTCAGTCCAGACCTGGCCAAAGGTAAGACTGACTTTCTAACGCAGCGGCTCAGGCACTGCAGTTGGTTGGCTCACTGGGGTCAGCAGGTTTGGTTTGGGTAGTATGGGTCAGTAGGTTTGGTTTGGGTAGTATGGGTCAGTGGGTTTGGTTTGGGTAGTATGGGTCAGTAGGTTTGGTTTGGATAGTATGGGTCAGTAGGTTTGGGTAGTGTGGGTCAGTAGGTTTGGGTAGTGTGGGTCAGTAGGTTTGGTTTGGGTAGTATGGGTCAGTAGGTTTGGTTTGGATAGTATGGGTCAGTAGGTTTGGTTTGGGTAGTATGGGTCAGTAGGTTTGGTTTGGGTAGTATGGGTCAGTAGGTTTGGTTTGAGTAGTATGGGTCAGTAGGTTTGGTTTGGATAGTATGGGTCAGTAGGTTTGGTTTGAGTAGTATGGGTCAGTAGGTTTGGTTTGGGTAGTATGGATCAGTAGGTTTGGTTTGGATAGTATGGGTCAGTAGGTTTGGTTTGGATAGTATGGGTCAGTAGGTTTGGTTTGGGTAGTATGGGTCAGTAGGTTTGGTTTGGGTAGTATGGGTCAGTAGGTTTGGTTTGGGTAGTATGGGTCAGTAGGTTTGGGTAGTATGGGTCAGTGGGTTTGGTTTGGGTAGTATGGGTCAGTAGGCTTGGTTTGGGTAGTATGGGCCGGTAGGTTTGGTTTGGGTAGTATGGGTCAGTGGGTTTGGTTTGGGTAGTATGGGTCAGTAGGTTTGGTTTGGGTAGTATGGGTCAGTAGGTTTGGTTTGGGTAGTATGGGTCAGTGGGTTTGGTTTGGGTAGTATGGGTCAGTAGGTTTGGTTTGGGTAGTATGGGTCAGTAGGTTTGGTTTGGGTAGTATGGGTCAGTAGGTTTGGTTTGGGTAGTATGGGTCAGTAGGTTTGGTTTGGGTAGTATGGGTCAGCAGGTTTGGTTTGGGTAGTATGGGTCAGTAGGCTTGGTTTGGGTAGTATGGGCCGGTAGGTTTGGGTAGTATGGGTCAGTGGGTTTGGTTTGGGTAGTATGGGTCAGTAGGTTTGGTTTGGGTAGTATGGGTCAGTAGGTTTGGTTTGGGTAGTATGGGTCAGTAGGTTTGGTTTGGGTAGTATGCGTCAGTGGGTTTGGTTTGGGTAGTATAGGTCAGTGGGTTTGGTTTGGGTAGTATGGGTCAGTAGGCTTGGTTTGGGTAGTATGGGTCAGTAGGTTTGGGTAGTATGGGTCAGTAGGTTTGGGTAGTATGGGTCAGTAGGTTTGGTTTGGTTTGGGTAGTATGGGTCAGTGGGTTTGGTTTGGGTAGTATGGGTCAGTAGGTTTGGGTAGTATGGGTCAGTGGGTTTGGTTTGGGTAGTATGGGTCAGTGGGTTTGGTTTGGGTAGTATGGGTCAGTAGGTTTGGTTTGGGTAGTATGGGTCAGTAGGTTTGGTTTGGGTAGTATGGGTCAGTGGGTTTGGTTTGGGTAGTATGGGTCAGTGGGTTTGGTTTGGGTAGTATGGGTCAGTGGGTTTGGTTTGGTTGGGTAGGTTTGGGCTTGTTCAGCTGGGTTGATTTGTTTCAGTTGTTTTGGTTTGGTTCAGTAGGTTTTATTGGTTTGGCTGGGTTTGGTTGCTTCAGTAGCTTCTGCTGGTTGAGTTCAGTAAGTTTGGTTTGAGTAGTATGGGTCAGTAGGCTTGGTTTGGGTAGTATGGGTCAGTAGGCTTGGTTTGGGTAGTATGGGTCAGTAGGCTTGGTTTGGGTAGTATGGGTCAGTAGGTTTGGTTTGGGTAGTATGGGTCAGTAGGCTTGGTTTGGGTAGTATGGGTCAGTAGGTTTGGGTAGTATGGGTCAGTAGGTTTGGTTTGGGTAGTATGGGTCAGTGGGTTTGGGTAGTATGGGTCAGTGGGTTTGGTTTGGGTAGTATGGGTCAGTAGGTTTGGGTAGTATGGGTCAGTGGGTTTGGTTTGGTTTGGGTAGTATGGGTCAGTGGGTTTGGTGTGGGTAGTATGGGTCAGTAGGTTTGGTTAAGGTCTGTTCAGTAGGTGGCGGGGAGTTGGTGTTGGTTTGGTTGAACCTGTTCAGGTTGTTTTCTGGAATTCCTTTGTTGTTGTTGGAATGCTCTTTTAACCGGATGTCTTCTTTGGTTTTGGTTCATGAGTGTGGTTTGGGATGAATTCGGCGTTGGGATGAATTCGGCGTTGGGTTGAATTTGTTCAGCTCGGTTTGGTTTAGTGTTTCTGTGTTCGTTGACAGGGCCTTTATCTTATCAGTGAACCAACACATTCATCAGAGTTTCCCACTGAGAGGCAAATAAACCGCAGCTCATATCACCACCAGTGGCAGAACACGTCTGTGTGAAGGAGACGGGAGGACCACGGTTCATTATGAGGTGTTTGTCCGGCCGTTTTGAATAGGAGGGCACTAATACACCTGCTCTTTCTCTCCCAGGTACGCGCGAGTCTGCCTTCGTGTTTTCACTCGCCGCGGCTGTTCTAAGTCATTCCATTGCCCGGTCGTGCGCGTCCGGCGCCCTGCCCAGCTGCTCCTGCGCTCCTGCCCCGGCCGAGCAGGCCACCGGTGATTTTCGGTGGGGGGGATGTGGGGATAACGTCCGTTACGGGCTGCAGATGGGCTCGGCCTTTTCCGATGCTACGCTAAACAGCAGGCGCTCTGGACCCCCCGCCATGAGACTTATGCACCTGCACAATAATGCTGTGGGCAGACAGGTAACCTCTTCAGATGTTATACACTGAGTCCACATCATAGAGCTTGTAGGACAGCAGAACTCAGCCCCTTCCTCATTCCTCTTTGCCGTGATTGGTTCGTGCGTTTATACCTGTCCTTGTTGGTACAGGCGGTGCTGGACGCTTTGGAGACGCGGTGTAAGTGTCATGGTGTCTCCGGTTCCTGCTCAGTGAAGACGTGCTGGAAGTCCCTGCTGGATGTGGGTCATATTTCAGCTCAGCTGAAAGCCCGCTACCTATCCGCCACCAAAGTGGTACCGCGGCAGATGGGGTCTCGCAGGCAGCTGGTTCCCCGGGAGATGGAGGTGAGGCCAGTCCTGGAGAACGAACTCGTCTACCTGATCAGCTCCCCTGACTACTGCTCATACAACGCCAAGCACGGCTCATACGGAACCACGGACAGGTACGTACACAATTCAGTTTATACAGTGCCTACATTTAGAGCTTAGAGTTATACACTCCACCTAATGAGAACCTGTAGACTCAGTCTATACCACAGTACCTACATTTAGAGCTTAGAGTTATACACTCAACCTAATGAGGAACTGTAGAACTGACTCAGTCTATACCACAGTACCTACATTTAGAGCTTAGAGTTATACACTCCACCTAATGAGAAACTGTAGAACAGACTCAGTCTATACCACAGTACCTACATTTAGAGCTTAGAGTTATACACTCCACCTAATGAGGAACTGTAGAACTGACTCAGTCTATACCACAGTACCTACATTTAGAGCTTAGAGTTATACACTCGACCTAATGAGGAACTGTAGAACTGACTCAGTCTATACCACAGTATCTACATTTAGAGCTTAGAGTTATACACTCACCCTAATGAGGACCTGTAGAACTGACTCAGTCTATACCACAGTGCCTACATTTAGAGCTTAGAGTTATACACTCCACCTAATGAGAACCTGTAGAACAGACTCAGTCTATACCACAGTACCTACATTTAGAGCCTAGAGTTATACACTCCACCTAATGAGAACCTGTAGACTCAGTCTATACCACAGTACCTACATTTAGAGCCTAGAGTTATACACTCCACCTAATGAGAAACTGTAGACTCAGTCTATACCACAGTACCTACATTTAGAGCTTAGAGTTATACACTCGCCCTAATGAGGAACTGTAGAACAGACTCAGTCTATACCACAGTACCTACATTTAGAGCTTAGAGTTATACACTCCACCTAATGAGAAACTGTAGAACAGACTCAGTCTATACCACAGTACCTACATTTAGAGTTTAGAGTTATACACTCCACCTAATGAGGAACTGTAGAACAGACTCAGTCTATACCACAGTACCTACATTTAGAGCTTAGAGTTATACACTCTGACTGTAGAACTAGGTGTTAACTGCATTCCTAGGTAATGAACTACACATTGGTAGCCGTGGCCGGTCCCGTGTGATCCATAGCCCTAATCAATCAGTGTTATTGATGAGGGATTAATCCGTCACTGAGCTGTAGGGTGAGTGGATTAGGGTTAGGCATTAGCGGATCATCAGTAACCTGAGAAAAGGAGGGGGGCAGTTAAACATTACACAGCTGTTTCTCTCTCTCTCACCCACACACATACACTACCACACACACACACACACACACATACACACAGCCACACACACACACTGCCACACACACACACACATACACTACCACAAACACACACACACATACACATTACCACATACACATACATACACACACACTACCACACACACACATTATCACATACACACACACATATACACACACATACCTTACCACACACACACATTACCACATACACACACATACACTACCACATACATACACACACACTACCACACACACACACACATACACTACCATACATACACTACGACAAACACACTACCACACACACACACACACACACACTACCACACACACACACACTGCCACACACACATTACCACATACACACACACATACACTACCACACACACACACTGCCACACACACATTACCACATACACACACATACACTACCACATACACTACCACACACACACATACACTACCACAAACACACTACCACACACACACACACACTACCACACACACATTACCACATACACATACACACACATACACTACCACAAACACACTACCACACACATATACTGCCACACACACATTACCACATACACACACACACATACACTACCACACACACACACACACACATACACTACCACAAACACACTACCACACACACACACACACTGCCACACACACACATACACTACCACACACACACACACATACACTACCACACACACACATACACTACCACAAACACACTACCACACACACACACACACTGCCACACACACATTACCACATACACACACACATGCACTACCACAAACACACTAATGCATGTTTGAAATAAGGGGTTATGCTGTCAGTGCTTCTCCTCCATCTAAGAGCCGAATCTGTTTTCTCTCTGCAGGCAGTGCAATAAGACGGCCAGCGGCAGCGGGAGCTGTGGGTTAATGTGCTGCGGCCGTGGCTACAACACCTACACCGAGCAGGTGGAGGAACGCTGCAACTGCCGCTATCACTGGTGCTGCTACGTCACCTGCAAGAAATGCCAATACACCGTGGAGAGGCATGTCTGCAAGTGAGCCGTGCGGAGAGGCGAGGAGTGAAAGACTGAGACTGAAGCTCCAGCCACCAGCTCCACTCCTTTCCCCCTCACACTGTGGGGTTAGGTGTGGGCCGGCCGCGCTGATTTCTGGATAAGGAAACGGACTAAACCCCTCAAACGGGTTAGCAAAGTGCGCTAAACTGAGCTGAGCTAACTTTAGCTCCAACAGATAAGCCTGGCTTGGCTGATCTGCTCTCTGGCCAGGCCACGCTTAGCTGACTAGCGCACTAGTGCTACTACAGACCTGCTAGCAGGGTCGGGTTGGCCACAGCTAAAACGGACCCAGTCTACCTCCCTGGAGCGTTCAGATCCAGCACCCCTGGCCTCCAGTACCTGGATCCGGTGCTGGTTGGAGCTGGTACCTGCAGGACCGGGATTGGGCAGTGCTGTGTCAGGAGATTCGCGGCTGTCGTTCACACAGACCACGGTGGAGCGCTCACGCCTGGCCCGTGTGGATAGCTTTTAGAGACTTGGGAAATTTAAAGGGGGACTTCCGGAGTGCCTTTCCTTTACGGAATCGGAAGGGCCCGGAAAAAGCAAGCACTGGACACGTCTCGTTTGGATGCGGACGCTGGGAGGAAGCTGTCGTGTGCTTGTGATGGAATGGAATGTCTCACAGGAGTGAAGACTGGAGCACTGAGCCGGGAGCGAGCGGGACAGAGCGGGATGAAAGAGGCAGATTCCTGGGTGAATAGACTGAACAATAGGATGAGCGAGAGACAATGGGCTGAGGTGTCAGACTGAAACTCCAGAGGTGGAAACAACAAGGACTCCAGTACTGATTAACCTGCTCCGGGAGAGAGGGAGGGAGGGAGGGAGGGGGGCGGGGGAGGGGTGGCATTGTCTGTCACTCCTTCCTTTATTTATTGAACACTGATGTTCCGGCAACAGCACCACTCGGCCCACCCCAGTACATAAACCAGCCGAGACACGTTAGCGCTTCTGTAGGTTTAGCACTGGAGCTAAGCTGAGGCTTATGGCTAGCAGTTAGCATGCTGCCTGAATCTTTTAGCCATGCAGCTAGCACTGTGCTAACTGGTGGGCTAAAAGCATGCTGCATTAGCTGTGGTGCTGAGCGTGTCTGGGCTGAGCTGGGGTGGGCCGGGGTGTGACCCGGGCTATGACCCGGGCTGTGACCCGGGCTGTACTGTGAATGTGAAGGGTGCTGTATGTGGTGCTGAGCGTGTGTATGCTGAGCTGGTGTGTGACCCGGGCTGTGACCCGGGCTGTGACCCAGGCTGTGACCCGCGCTGTTACCCGGGCTGTGACCCGGGCTGTACTGTGAAGGGGCTGTACTGTGAATGTGAAGGGTGCTGTATGTGGTGCTGAGTGTGTGTATGCTGAGCTGGTGTGTGACCCGGGCTGTGACCCGGGCTGTGACCCGCGTTGTGACCCGGGCTGTGACCCGCGCTGTGACCCGGGCTGTGACCCGGGCTGTGACCCGGGCTGTGACCCGGGCTGTACTGTGAATGTGAAGGGTGCTGTA
>JAMWET010004064.1:0-32500 GCA_024036415.1 Prochilodus magdalenae | reverse complement strand
CATATCTAAACACCCAGAATGGCCAAGAGGAAACACTGGACTGTTCTGGAGTGGCCTTCTGGAGAGGGAGAGAGAGGGAGGGAGAGAGAGAGAGAGAGAGAGAGAGAGAGAGAGAGAGAGAGAGAGAGAGAGAGAGAGAGAGAGAGAGAGAGGGAGAGAGAGAGAGAGAGAGAGAGAGAGAGAGAGAGAGAGAGAGAGAGAGAGAGAGAGAGAGGGAGAGAGAGAGAGGAAGAGGGAACGAGGGAGAGAGAGAGAGAGAGAGAGATTGATGACCAAGCTGGTGTTCTCTGCTTCATCACTGTAGGTTCCTCCACCTGGGGGGTCAGACATGCACACAGCAAATACCTCACATGCCTCTTTAACTGTGCGGTGCTAAATGTGGAGGAGGTGACGGTGGTCACTCTGTACTCCTCCAGGAATGAAGCCCACTGCATGGTGGGAAGGATCTCCTCACCGTGGAGCTCCGTATATACCATCACAGCTATGGGGCTGTATCTCATCTGCACCATACCACCACAGAACGATTACAGCACACTGACTACAATAAACAAAGATTAGACATGCAGGACCGACAGGACGTACAGGACCGACAGGACGTACAGGACCGACAGGACGTACAGGACGTACAGACCATACAGGACATACAGACCATACAGGACATACAGACCATACAGACCATACAGGACGTACAGGACATACAGGACATACAGACCATACAGGACATACAGACCATACAGGCGTACAGACCATACAGGACATACAGACCATACAGGACATACAGACCATACAGGATATACAGGACGTACAGGACATACAGACCATACAGGCGTACAGGACATACAGGACATACAGACCATACAGGACATACAGGACATACAGACCATACAGGATATACAGGACGTACAGGACATACAGACCATACAGGACATACAGACCATACAGGCGTACAGGACATACAGGACATACAGACCATACAGGACATACAGACCATACAGGCGTACAGACCATACAGGACATACAGGACATACAGACCATACAGGACATACAGGACATACAGACCATACAGGCGTACAGGACATACAGGACATACAGACCATACAGGATATACAGGACGTACAGGACATACAGGACATACAGACCATACAGGACATACAGACCATACAGGCGTACAGGACATACAGACCGTACAGGACATACAGGACATACAGGACATACAGACCATACAGGACATACAGACCATACAGGCGTACAGACCATACAGGACATACAGACCATACAGGATATACAGGACATACAGACCATACAGGACATACAGACCATACAGGATATACAGGATATACAAGACATACAGACCATACAGCTTTGCCTGGTGGTAGCCTTCGCTTGGTGGGAAGCTTTGCCTGGTGGTAGCCTTTGCTTGGTGGGAAGCTTTGCCTGGTGGTAAGCTTTGCCTGGTGGTAGTCTTCGCTTGGTGGGAAGCTTTGCCTGGTGGTAGCCTTCGCTTGGTGGGAAGCTTTGCCTGGTGGTAGCCTTCGCTTGGTGGTAAGCTCTGCCTGGTGGTAGCCTTCGTTTGGTGGTAAGCTTTGCCTGGTAGTAGCCTTCGTTTGGTGGTAAGCTTTGCCTAGTGGTAGCCTTCGTTTGGTGGTAAGCTTTGCCTGGTAGTAGCCTTCGTTTGGTGGTAAGCTTTGCCTAGTGGTAGCCTTCGCTTGGTGGTAAGCTTTGCCTGGTGGTAGCCTTCGCTTGGTGGGAAGCTTTGCCTGGTGGTAGCCTTCGCTTGGTGGGAAGCTTTGCCTGGTGGTAGCCTTCGCTTGGTGGGAAGCTTTGCCTGGTGGTAGCCTTCGCTTGGTGGGAAGCTTTGCCTGGTAGTAGCCTTCGCTTGGTGGTAAGCTTTGCCTAGTGGTAGCCTTCGCTTGGTGGTAAGCTTTGCCTGGTGGTAGCCTTCGCTTGGTGGTAAGCTTTGCCTAGTGGTAGCCTTCGCTTGGTGGTAAGCTTTGCCTGGTGGTAGCCTTCGCTTGGTGGGAAGCTTTGCCTGGTAGTAGCCTTCGTTTGGTGGGAACCTATGCCTGGTGGTAAGCTTTGCCTGGTAGTAGCCTTCGCTTGGTGGGAAGCTTTACCTGGTGGTAGCCTTCGCTTGGTGGGAAGCTTTGCCTGGTGGTAGCCTTCGCTTGGTGGTTGACTTTGCCTGGTGGTAGCCTTCGCTTGGTGGTTGACTTTGCCTGGTGGTAGCCTACGCTTGGTGGTTGACTTTGCCTGGTGGTAGCCTTCGCTTGGTGGGAAGCTTTGCCTGGTGGTAGCCTACGCTTGGTGGTTGACTTTGCCTGGTGGTAGCCTTCGCTTGGTGGGAAGCTTTGCCTGGTGGTAGCCTACGCTTGGTGGTTGACTTTGCCTGGTGGTAGCCTTCGCTTGGTGGTTGACTTTGCCTGGTGGTAGCCTACGCTTGGTGGTTGACTTTGCCTGGTGGTAGCCTTCGCTTGGTGGGAAGCTTTGCCTGGTGGTAGCCTTCGCTTGGTGGGAAGCTTTGCCTGGTGGGAAGCTTTGCCTGGTGGTAGCCTTCGCTTGGTGGGAAGCTTTGCCTGGTAGTAGCCTTCGCTTGGTGGTAAGCTTTGCCTAGTGGTAGCCTTCGCTTGGTGGGAAGCTTTGCCTGGTGGTAGCCTTCGCTTGGTGGGAAGCTTTGCCTGGTGGTAGCCTTCGCTTGGTGGGAAGCTTTGCCTGGTGGTAGCCTTCGCTTGGTGGGAAGCTTTGCCTGGTGGTAGCCTTCGCTTGGTGGGAAGCTTTGCCTGGTGGTAGCCTTCGCTTGGTGGGAAGCTTTGCCTGGTGGTAGCCTTCGCTTGGTGGGAAGCTTTGCTGGGTAGCCTTAGGTTCTAAGCTGTCCCTTGGTTGCTAACGTTTGCTTGGTGATTGACAAAGAGCACCTGTAATGTCCCACCACACTCACAGACCACAGTGGAAGTCTTCACTTCACCGTGTGCGGTTGCTCAGTATTCTAAGTGAGACTTAGAAACACAAACCCAGTTCAGACTAAGGCCATGTTCAGCTTGGCTATTGGACGTAACATTAAAGGGGGAAAATGGACAATTAGATTTTAAATTGCAGCAGTAACTGTGTGTGTGAGGGTGTGTGTGCGCGTGCGGGTGTACGGGGGTTTGTGCAGATTAACTTTGTGTGTGTTTGCCGTTAGACGCTGGGTTGAAAGTGTGCGTTGTGCAGGTGGAAAGGTTAAAGGTCAGGGTAAAAGGTCATGAATGACCCCAGTCAGTAAAGGGGGGAGTGGGGGTGGGAGTGAACAGTCAGAAAAATGCATTCAGGAACAAAAGACCCTCTGTAGGAGTGTATGAGAGACTGTAGGAGTGTAAGAGAGACTGTAGGAGTGTATGAGAGACTGTAGGAGTGTATGAGAGACTGTAGGAGTGTAAGAGAGACTGTAGGAGTGTAAGAGAGACTGTAGGAGTGTACGAGAGACTGTAGGAGTGTATGAGAGACTGTAGGAGTGTAAGAGAGACTGTAGGAGTGTAAGAGAGACTGTAGGATTGTATGAGAGACTGTAGGATTGTATGAGAGACTGTAGGAGTGTATGAGAGACTGTAGGAGTGTAAGAGAGACTGTAGGATTGTATGAGAGACTGTAGGATTGTATGAGAGACTGTAGGAGTGTAAGAGAGACTGTAGGAGTGTAAGAGAGACTGTAGGAGTGTATGAGAGACTGTAGGAGTGTAAGAGAGACTGTAGGAGTGTAAGAGAGACTGTAGGAGTGTATGAGAGACTGTAGGAGTGTAAGAGAGACTGTAGGAGTGTATGAGAGACTGTAGGAGTGTAAGAGAGACTGTAGGATTGTATGAGAGACTGTAGGAGTGTATGAGAGACTGTAGGAGTGTAAGAGAGACTGTAGGAGTGTAAGAGAGACTGTAGGAGTGTATGAGAGACTGTAGGAGTGTAAGAGAGACTGTAGGAGTGTATGAGAGACTGTAGAAGTGTAAGAGAGACTGTAGGAGTGTAAGAGAGACTGTAGGAGTGTATGAGAGACTGTAGGAGTGTACGAGAGACTGTAGGATTGTATAAGAGACTGTAGGAGCGTATGAGAGACAGTAGGAGTGTAAGAGAGACTGTAGGAGTGTATGAGAGACTGTAGGAGTGTACGAGAGACTGTAGGAGTGTATGAGAGACTGTAGGAGTGTAAGAGAGACAGTAGGAGTGTATGAGAGACTGTAGGAGTGTAAGAGAGACTGTAGGAGTGTAAAAGAGACTGTAGGAGTGTACGAGAGACTGTAGGAGTGTATGAGAGACTGTAGGAGTGTATGAGAGACTGTAGGAGTGTAGGAGTGACTGTAGGAGTGTACGAGAGACTGTAGGAGTGTATGAGAGACTGTAGGAGTGTATGAGAGACTGTAGGAGTGTATGAGAGGCAGTAGGAGTGTATGAGAGACAGTAGGAGTGTAAGAGAGACTGTAGGAGTGTAAGAGAGACTGTAGGAGTGTACGAGAGACTGTAGGAGTGTAAGAGAGACTGTAGGAGTGTACGAGAGACTGTAGGAGTGTATGAGAGACTGTAGGAGTGTAAGAGAGACTGTAGGAGTGTACGAGAGACTGTAGGAGTGTACGAGAGACTGTAGGAGTGTATGAGAGACTGTAGGAGTGTAAGAAAGACTGTAGGAGTGTAAGAGAGACTGTAGGAGTGTATGAGAGACTGTAGGAGTGTAAGAGAGACTGTAGGAGTGTAAGAGAGACTGTAGGAGTGTATGAGAGACTGTAGGAGTGTATGAGAGACTGTAGGAGTGTAAGAGAGACTGTAGGAGTGTAAGAGAGACTGTAGGAGTGTAAGAGAGACTGTAGGAGTGTATGAGAGACTGTAGGAGTGTATGAGAGACAGTAGGAGTGTATGAGAGACTGTAGGAGTGTAAGAGAGACTGTAGGAGTGTATGAGAGACTGTAGGAGTGTAAGAGAGACTGTAGGAGTGTACGAGAGACTGTAGGAGTGTACGAGAGACTGTAGGAGTGTAAGAGAGACTGTAGGAGTGTATGAGAGACAGTAGGAGTGTATGAGAGACAGTAGGAGTGTAAGAGATACTGTTGGAGTGTAAGAGAGACTGTAGGAGTGTATGAGAGACAGTAGGAGTGTATGAGAGACTGTAGGAGTGTAAGAGAGACTGTAGGAGTGTATGAGAGACAGTAGGAGTGTATGAGAGACTGTAGGAGTGTAAGAGAGACTGTAGGAGTGTATGAGAGACAGTAGGAGTGTAAGAGAGACTGTAGGAGTGTAAGAGAGACTGTAGGAGTGTATGAGAGACTGTAGGAGTGTAAGAGAGACTGTAGGAGTGTAAGAGAGACTGTAGGAGTGTAAGAGAGACTGTAGGAGTGTAAGAGAGACTGTAGGAGTGTATGAGAGACTGTAGGAGTGTAAGAGAGACTGTAGGAGTGTAAGAGAGACTGTAAGAGTGTAAGAGAGACTGTAGGAGTGTAAGAGAGACTGTAGGAGTGTAAAGGAGACTGTGTTATTATTAAACAAACAAACAAATGTAATTAGTTGAATTTAAAATGAATTTAAAATGAATTTAAATATATATATATATATATATATATATATATATATATATATATATATATATTAGATAGATAGATAGATAGATAGATAGATAGATAGATAGATAGATAGTCAGTGGACTTGCCCTTTACAGGCCACAGCGTCTTGCTGTTGCCTTGCCGTTTGTCGCCGCCGGGCGGCCAAGCTGTGAAACTACAACCTAACCACGGAACCGGAAACGATAAGCGGAAGAGACGGAGGCTGCTGAGGGTCAGTCGCCCCGCTGAGAGGAGAGAGAGATGGCGGGTGCCGAGGGAGAGGCTGAAGCTCCGCGGCTCTCTGAGCTGCTGGATGGAGGATGGAGGCTTTACGAGGAGGTGGAGAACACCACGGAGCCCAGCGGATCCAACCCGGTCCAGGTGAAGGTGAAGCGTGGCATGAAGCAGCTGGAGGAGGCGCTCACCATGGTGGAGCAGCTACACCTCTTCAGGTACAGCAGCGGCAGGTGGAGTCCAATTCCCCGTTCCACCTTAAACGGCACAAATGGATTTAACTGCTGCGCCATTTAAGGTGGAACGGAGAGTTCCTAGAAGACTGCGAACATGGCTGTTTATTTTATGGATCCTGAGCGGACCGGGCTCTGAACCAGTCCCACTTTAACCGGTATAAACTTACTGAGGGCGTATTTACCTCACGGGCGGAGGACCGACGCAGCTAGCATAAAGGCTAACGGCTAGCGCTAAGCAGCATCGCCGCTAGCTGGACGTTTGCGGCTGAATAATATCTGTAATTTCAGATAAATATGTTTGTCCTGTTAGTTTTCCACGCGTGGGCCCGTTTTACAATTTAATATAAACCCTTTTAATGCGCTTTGTGGAGAAGAGCTAGCTAGCTAGCTAACTAGCCAGCTTAGCCAGTGCTGGTTTTAGCCTGTAGCTAGTAAACAGTGGTGTTGAAGGGGAAGCCGGGAGAAAAAAGAATTCACCTCTAGTCATTAAATCCATCTCCAGCGATGATTGGTGTGTGGAGTTTTAATGATTAGCTTTAGCACCGGAGCTACATAAGCACAGGCTGAAAGGGGGAATTATGTTTATATAGGTGAATAGGTTCTACTAGAAGGTTCTACTGGTAGTGTTCTCGTGTTTCCATAGCAGGGTCGTCTCTGGACTCGCTCCTAGGCTGTTTTAATACCAGCACGTAAACAGCTTACAACTTCAGCCGGGTCAAAACGGTTCTCAAATTTCTGGGAAATGTTTGGAAATTTGGGAAAATTTTGGAAATTTCCCCCAGAAAAAAGAAACTCGAGGGTTGAATGTCCACTGTGCATTTGGGAAGATGAAGGCACCCTTGTGGGAGAAGCTTTTCCGACAGGCTTTCGGGATGTGGGAACCTTCAGAAGGATGCGGACCGTATGCAGGACCAGTCGTTTCCGGTCCCTGGCTGAAGATGTCCCATTGCGGTAACGTCGGGTGGACCATGTGACTTACAGCAGGATCCTGTTTCCATCAGCCGTTCCCACATTCCGGCTTTAGCGATACTCTGAATTCGTAGAAAGCCGGAGGATGGAAATTCCACCTGCGTGAATCAGCCAGCGCAGGGTCCCGCAGTTCCTCAGTGATGAGTCTCCGGAAGCGGAGCCAGGTGTGAGATGGAGGACCTTGCTGTTGCTGTAGTTTGGTGTGTTAAGGTGGTGTAGTGATGTGCGGTGTTCAGTATGGTGTTCGGTAGTTCTGAGTGTCAGGGAGTCGGACAGAGGCGGAGGAGGGGCTTCAGGTGTCCAGTGGATCATTCTCCCTGTGCAGTGTCAGTCCTGCTCCAGCTGGGGGCGCCAGCTTCTCTCCTGTGATGGAAAGTCCTGGCCACCCCACCGCAGTCCAGCACTTCCGGCTCGGTATTCCCAGTGTTAACTGCATGCCTGTGTTTTCTCCGTCTGTGCCGTAGCCGTAACGAGGAGCTGGATGAGATCGCCACGGCCGACCTGAAGTACCTGTTGCTGCCGGCGGTGCTGGCGGCGCTGACGCTGAGGCAGGTGAGCGCGGCCCAGCGGCTGGAGCACGTGCAGAAGGCTCGCGGGCACTTCCTGGACTTCCTGGACTTCCTGCGCAGGGGTGTAAAGGGCGGACTATCCTAGTACGGCATCGCGGACAGCTTTTGCCCAGCATGACCCGCAGAGCTTCAACAGCGAGCAGACGCGGAGCGCGGAGACCACGCCCACAGAGGAGGAGTCTGACGCTCTGGTCCCCGTCCCAAGGCCCCAGCAGCCTGACCTTATCGCCATGGCAACCCAGAGGCAAGCCAAAATCGAGAGGTGAGTCAGGTGAACTGATGGCCAAGGTGTGTCCGGAGTCCTGGTTTAGTTATAGACCTTAAACACGTTTCTATATGTATCCACCACACTGCCAAAAGTATTCACCCCCCCATCCAGATCACTGAATCTCAGTGTTCCAGTCACGTCCATGACCACAGGTGCATAAACCCAGCACCTAGACGTGCAGACCGCTCCTGCAGACGTTAGTGAGAGAACGGGTCTCTCAGGAGCTCAGTCAACTCCAGCGAGCTTCATGGAATGGGTTTCCATGGCGAGCAGCTGCATCCCAGCCTTACATCACCAAGCGCAGTGCAGAGCGTTGAACGCAGTGGTGTAAAGCTCCGCCCCTGGACTCTAGAGCAGTGGAGTCTGGGTTTGGTGGTACCAGGAGAACGGAACGGTCTGACTGCACTGTGCCGAGTGTAAAGTTTGGTGGAGGGGGGATTATGGTGTGGGGGTGGTAAATAAATTAAAACTGAAACCAGTGGAGTCCTTCATGTCTGTATGTCCGTATGTCCGTGTTCAGGTTTAAGCAGCGTAAGGAGGCGGAGGCCAAGCTGGCGGAGATGCGGGTCGCGGTGGACAGCGGCTCGGCGGATGACGAGGTGCTGAGGGAGTTTTACCTGCTGCAGGTGCGCAGGTGGATTGCCATCGCCATCGAGGAAGTCGACTCCATCAACCAGGAGATTCAGATCCTCAAAAGGATGGATGGTTTCAGACAGGTCCTTTAACCTTCTCTGTTTTGCTAGTATGACACGTCATTACAATAACAATAGAGACACACAGTCAGAGTAACGACCGGCTTTACACTCCCACTGTCAGAGTAACAACCGGCTTTACACTCACACTCAGTAGTAACTGAACGGGCTTTTCTCACAGTAACCAACCGGCTTTCGGGGGGGGGCACAGTCAGAGTAACAACCCGGCTTTGACAGGGGGGGGACACTCGCACAGTCACAGAGTAACAACAAGACCGGCTTTACACTCACACAGTCAGAGTAACAACCGGCTTTACACTCGCACAGTCAGAGTAACAACCGGCTTTACACTCGCACAGTCAGAGTAACGACCGGCTTTACACTCGCACAGTCAGAGTAACGACCGGCTTTACACTCGCACCGTCAGAGTAACAACCGGCTTTACACTCACCGTCAGAGTAACAACCGGCTTTACACTCACCGTCAGAGTAACAACCGGCTTTACACTCACCGTCAGAGTAACAACCGGCTTTACACTCGCACAGTCAGAGTAACAACCGGCTTTACACTCACACCGTCAGAGTAACAACCGGCTTTACACTCGCACAGTCAGAGTAACAACCGGCTTTACACTCGCACAGTCAGAGTAACAACCGGCTTTACACTCGCACAGTCAGAGTAACGACCGGCTTTACACTCGCACCCTCAGAGTAACGACCGGCTTTACACTCGCACCGTCAGAGTAACGACCGGCTTTACACTCGCACAGTCAGAGTAACGACCGGCTTTACACTCGCACAGTCAGAGTAACGACCGGCTTTACACTCGCACAGTCAGAGTAACGACCGGCTTTACACTCGCACAGTCAGAGTAACGACCGGCTTTACACTCGCACCCTCAGAGTAACGACCGGCTTTACACTCGCACCCTCAGAGTAACGACCGGCTTAACACTCGCACCCTCAGAGTAACGACCGGCTTTACGCTCACACCGCCAGAGTAACGACGACCGGACCGGAACAGAGAACCCGGCGGCTACACTCGCACAGTCAGAGTAACGACCGGCTTTACACTCGCACAGTCAGAGTAACGACCGGCTTTGCGCTCGCACCGTGAGAGTAAAGACCGGCTAGTATCTGTTGCTGGTTTTAGTTTTTTATTCTGAGTATAATTATCCATGTAAATCTGACGGAGTTCTCTCTCACACAGAGTCCAGCTCCGCCAGCTCAACCAAGACGACCCCCGATGAAGCCCTTCATCCTAACTAAAGACGCTGTGCAGGCCAGGTACGTCTGTGTGTCTGAACAGTCTGTTGGATGTTGATGATGGTTTACCTGAACACAAGTCCTCTATAATATTCATACGACCCGCACTCTCATTCTGACAGGCTGTAATACACTACAGGAAGCGTAGGGGGCGATACCACCCACACGCTCATTCTGACAGACTGTAATACACTACAGGCTCATTAGGGGGGGAAGCGTAGGGGGGCGATACGACCCACACGCTCATTCTGACAGACTGTAATACACTACAGGAAGCGTAGGGGGCGATACGACCCACACGCTCATTCTGACAGACTGTAATACACTACAGGAAGCGTCACAGGAAGACCCGTCACGCTCATTCTGACAGACCGTAATACGCGAAGCGTAGGGGGCGACCCTCACGCTCATTCTGACAGGCTGTAATACGCTACAGGAAGCGTAGGGGGCGATACGACCCACACGCTCATTTCCTGCTCATTCTGACAGGCTGACAGACTGTAATACGCTACAGGAAGCGTAGGTGGCGATACGACCCGCACGCTCGCTCACAGGAGCGTAGGGGCATACGACCCGCACGCTCATCTGACAGACTGTAATACGCTACAGGAAGCGTAGGCACTCAGATTCTGGGCGATACGACGCCCGCACGCTCATTGTGTCAGACTGTAATACGCTACAGGAAGCGTAGGGGGCGATACGACCCGCACGCTCATTCTGACAGACTGTAATACTCTACAGGAAGCGTAGGGGGCGATACGACCCCCACACGCTCATTCTGACAGACTGTAATACACTACAGGAAGCGTAGGGGGCGATACGACCCGCACGCTCATTCTGACAGACTGTAATACACTACAGGAAGCGTAGGGGGCGATACGACCCACACGCTCGTTCTGACAGACTGTAATACACTACAGGAAGCGTAGGGGGCGGTACTCGGTCGTTCCTACACTGCTGAACTGTTCAGTAATTGAGTGTGCTGTGTGTTAGGGTATTCGGAGCTGGGTACCCAAGCCTCCCTACCATGACGGTGGATGACTGGTATGAACAGCACAGGAGCAAGGGATGCTTACCTGACCAGGGACTACCACAGAGTACAGGTACACACACCCACCTGACCAATGAGAGGGGGCGGGGTGGGGCGCATCTGATCATTCTTCTAAACCGCCATCTCTTTGCCGCAACTTGTTTTTGTAGCGGATGTGGACGCAGAAGAGCGAGAGAGGGAGGAGAAAGAGCGCAGAGAGGAGGAGGAGGATGGGGAGGCGTTACAAAAGGCCAGAGACTGGGATAACTGGAAGGACACGCACCGGAGAGGATATGGCAACCGCAAGAACATGGGATAAACACACACACAGACACGAACCACACAAAACCGCCAAGACTCTGAATGGCCTTACACACACACTCACACACACACACACACACACACACACACTCACTCTATCACTCTAAAGGACGTACGGAGGAGAGGATCTGGCAACCGCATGCATGACAGAGACTGTAAAGCTACTGGCTGACCTTTAACGCCCACATAAACACGTAACCTGCGTAAACAGTGCTGCACTCAGATTTCAGACACCCTAGGAGGAGTTTATCTGGACCGTAAATCTTCACCTGCCGATAAACGCTGTTCAACTGTCACACGGTTGATTGTGGTTCATCCCGTTCTTCTGAATCGCTCAGATCCGACCCTACTGGTCAAACATTGGGCTTACAGTTTAGTTCTCTCTCCACTGACCGTACAGGACACTCTGTAGGTGTGCAGGTCCAGGCTGTAGTCTGGTCAGGACCCCCACAGAGCAGGTATGATGTGGGTGGTGGATCATTCTCAGCACTGCAGTGACACTGACGTGGTGGTGGTGTGTTAGTGTGTGTGGTGCTGGTGTGAGTGGATCAGACACAGCAGTGCTGCTGGAGTGTTGAGACACTGTGTCCACTCACTGTCCACTCTATTAGACACTCCTACCTTGCTGCTCCACCTTGTAGATGGACAGTCAGAGACGATAGCTCATCTGCTGCTGCACAGTGCAGTGTTGGGCGTCCTCTGGTCATGTGTGGTCACATGACGCTGTTGGCTGGATAGTTGTGGTTGGTGGCACTGAGGTGGTGGTGAAGCACATGGGTGTTTGGTTACTTCTGATTGGTCCAGGTTTATGTTATGTTAAATTTCCTCCCTTCAAACTTCTTGGGTGTAATTTTACTAGCTCTTGTAATTTTGGTAAATGTAGTTAATAATAATATTAATAATATTAATATAAACTTTTAACTGGATTTATTTCCGATCTGTTCAGAGGTGAACCCCGTTTACCGCCCAGATAAACAGGTGTTCTAACGTGCTGAGGTGCGGAACTGTGTGCAGTACCCATAATTCATTTTCCTTCCAGAAATGAACTGTCGGATAGGACTCTGTCTGAGAGGGGCGTGTCCTCGCAGGGTAACGCCCTCTTCAGATGTTTTATTTATTACTATTTTGATGGTAGTTTTTTAAACGGTGCCTGATCAGATTTCGTTACTGCTAAGTTAGTTGATGTGAAGTCGTGTGTAGTGGCCTCGTTCCGTGCTCCACGTCGCGCCTACACCACTGCATATAACCCAGGTCTGAGCCGGATACCCCAACGGGAGACGTTCCCGACACAGCCACCGTCTCGGCCTGCTTGGAAACCAGACCGTTTCACACCTGATGCTTTCTGTCCTGTGCGTATTTTTCTTTGAGGTTATCAAGGTGTTAAAATCTGAAAAAGTTAAACCAATAAAAGACTGAGTCGACGTGTGCACCGTGGCCTGTATCTGATCTGTGAGAAATACCAGACGTTCTAATTTTTATATTTCTATTAAATCCAGGAACAATTAAAGTTAAAGAAGCTAGTGCGTCCACACGGTGTTACACCATTACCCTCCGAACTCCTCCTGGAAGTAACCTTTAAATAAAATCTGGAGTCAGTTTTTAATGTTACCGCACACGCTCCAAAATCAGTCACTATAAAACGGCCTGGACTTTAACCAAGCTTACATATATAGTCTTTATTTGGTGTTTCAGTATTCCCGAACGTTTTTATATACGTCTTCAGTTTGGGAGTGACCGTTTCCGAATGGTGCTTCATATCCAGTTGACTGTAAATGTAAGTCTTCTTTTAACCTACGGTTTTGATTGTACACCGGCGTCTTACCGAATTGATTATTACATTTTTTGCAGAAGTTGTGAAATGTTGCAGAAGTTATGAGCAAAAAAACAAATAAAAATAATCATGTTTTTCACTGAAACTGAAGATGATAGTTCAGATTTAAACCACGTAGGACTATAAAGTTCTAAATGTGTGTGCATAAAGGGTTATATAATATTTCCCTGTGGTGAATTTCATCCCAAATTATCAAGATTTTTTTTCATAGGTAAAATATCTTTGGTCTGTTGAAATTTGTTAAAATTAAAATACAGCTTTGTTTGCTTGAAAATGTTGGGAAAAATTACATAATTATAATATAATTATATATAATTAATTATATAATATAATAATATTTAATTTACCACAATGTCATTTTTCCTTCATGGGGATTTCTGGTCTTTCCTCAAATTTAGTGCAGAAATTCGAGCAGCACTGAGAGTTATGTAGTTGGATGTGATGTTCGTTAAAGATTTTATTGAAAATGGAAACATACAGCTTTATCGCTAGTTAGCATTACGTTCAGCTTCATTTTTGAAAAATGTCAGACACGGTCAGCTAAAGGAATTACTGTCCAAATGAAGCAGAAACTTAACTTCGCTTCTTTCAGGGAAGTACAAGACTTTAGTGTAGCCCTACTGTGAACTCAGTGTTCCTCTAAACCCACCCGCCGTACAGTCCTCCTACACTACAACCACTACTACCCCAAACCTACAGAGCAGCACACTGACATACCTACCATCCAACTACACGTGGGGAATTCGGCACAGCGGAGGATTTCCTTCTGTATAAAACTCCCCACTTATTCCAATAATTCCCCTTCGGAAACAACCTTTTAATCCCGAACCCAGCGTTACCGGAAGGTTTAAGATGTGTTCCAAAAACACACCTTTACCGAAATATACAACAACCACCGCCAACCACACTCACCATCATGGTTCACCAAAGTTCCTAGGACGACCGTCCTTTAAAACTCGAGTCAGGAATGTCCCCACCTGGTGTATTATACCCGAAACCTCCTGATGCGTTTTCAGCTGTGCACCATCCTAATCTGTAGTTTGGGTTTTTGTTAAATGAGGACCGTTAGTCTTTAATCATAGTGTGTGTGTAGACTTCCGGAATGTTCACCGTAACTGCCTATAAATAAAACATTCACCGTTCAGTTCAAAGTAGATTTACCTCAGCACTGCGTTTTAATAAAATACTCACACCTTCATGTGCATTCTGGGACGCTTTGAACTTCATTCTAATACACATCAAACAATGTTACATATGTCCAAATCCCTCCTGGAAAAACCGGTGTGTATAATCACATTCCATACATATACATATATAACCACAAACCGTACATATACATATACAAATGACCAATCAGAACTCCCCATACCCAACCCTGTAATTGTGTGCATCATTAAACTCTCCGCACCCGTATGCCCCTATAACACCATCACTTTTATCTGGAGAGGACTGTAATCCCAAACACGCATCACTGAAACGTCACATCACCTTAAATATAAAAACCTTCAACGGTATTTTTAAACAGCCAGTTCACTTATGTACTTCCTCCATGATCAGGTACTGTGTTTAATCGTCCACACCGTTAAACACAGAAACATGGGAAAGGTTTAACATACCCAACACTGGACCCGTAACTTCAGGTGTGGCACAGTTTACCTGAGAGTTCTACACACACATTTCTAAGTTGGTCCAGCGTTTTCATTCCTTCGCCTGCACAAGTTCATCAGCACAAAGCTAACGCGTCCCAAGTTTCATTTTACAGTCTGATTCACATCAGCAGAGTTTTGGCACCAGTGTTGGAAATAGGCCTTCCAGATCATTAATCTCACACACAGTCTGGGGGAATTAAAAACGTGTGGGTCGTAGTGTGTGGAAAGATTAATACTAATACTAATAATCAATAGGTTAAAAGATCAATACTTCAGTAATACTTTAATTAGCAGCTCAGGTCATACAACACTCCCATATAACACAGACCCGATTCACTTCAGGAACTAGACCGCACATCCAGCCCGGCCCGGGGTTCTGCTACTGACACAGCAAATTAAACACCATTAAAAACATTCAGAGTGATGACATCACAGCCAGTGGGCGTGGCCTGGTCCCTGTTCCGGTAGCTAACCCGTTCTGAAGGGGTTTGAAAGCTGGTGCACATTAGTGACACCTGGTGGTCAAAGGCATGTAGATCAGCTACAGATTTGCTTTGTCCTGATTGGACCGGTTCCTGGTCTGACACGGTCAGGGACTATGTACATACGGGTCGCTCTGGGTGAACCTGGCGAGTCTTTAATCTGGTGGGCCGGCGGAGACGACGTGATCGCTCGAGACGTGATCCTTCACGAGCAGTGTATTTACAGAGTCCTCTCCAGGTGGCTCCCGTCAGTACCCCCGGCCCAGCTGGGCACGGGGAAAGGCGCTGCGGCTGGTGTAGTCCGGAGCAGAGTAGGGTGGCACTGGGGTCGCACCCACTCTCTGGAACATCAAACAACACAGGACCAACGGCATCAGATCAAAAGCCCAACCGACAAAACGCAGATCAAACAAAGCTCATATCCAGAACCACTTCTGGGTTCCAGAGTTCTACTACCGTTAGTCTAGAACAGAGTTCTATTACAGTCTACATCCAGAACAGAGTTCTACTAAAGTCTATATCCAGAACAGAGTTCTACTACAGTCTATATCCAGAACAGAGTTCTACTAAAGTCTATATCCAGAACAGAGTTCTACTACAGTCTACATCCAGAACAAAGCTCTACTACAGTCTATATCCAGAACAAAGTTCTACTACAGTCTATATCCAGAACAGAGTTCTACTACAGTCTACATCCAGAACAGAGTTCTACTACCGTTAGTCTAGAACAGAGTTCTACTACAGTCTGTATCCAGAACAGAGTTCTACTACCGTTAGTCTAGAACAGAGTTCTATTAGAGTTAGTCCAGAACAGAGTTCTACTACAGTCTATATCCAGAACAGAGTTCTACTACAGTCTATATCCAGAACAGAGTTCTACTACAGTCTATATCCAGAACAGAGTTCTACTACAGTCTATATCCAGAACAGAGTTCTACTACAGTCTATATCCAGAACAGAGTTCTACTACAGTCTACATCCAGAAGAGAGTTCTACTACAGTCTATATCCAGAACAGAGTTCTACTACAGTCTACATCCAGAAGAGAGTTCTACTACAGTCTACATCCAGAACAGAGTTCTACTACAGTCTATATCCAGAACAGAGTTCTACTACAGTCTACATCCAGAACAGAGTTCTACTACCGTTAGTCCAGAACAGAGTTCTACTACAGTCTATATCCAGAACAGAGTTCTACTACAGTCTATATCCAGAACAGAGTTCTACTACCGTTAGTCCAGAACAGAGTTCTACTACAGTCTATATCCAGAACAGAGTTCTACTACAGTCTATATCTAGAACAGGGTTCTATTATAAAGTTTACATGAACACAGTTCCGCTCCTGTTTAAACCGGACTCCTCCGGGTGTAGTGAGTTGGACGCTCACCCTGTCGCTGAATCCCTGAGAAGGTGGGTTGTACTGATCCGGACTGATCTCCTCGTACGGATTGGTGGTTTTAGCGTACGGGTTACTGATCACCTGACCTGGACCCGCTGCGTAACTGCAAATCAGAAAAACACCAAACAAACTGAATCACACCGGACCTAGGGTTCTATAAAGGTACCGCACCTCGGCTCATACGTACACACAGCCACACTGTGTTACACCACACGCTCCTGTCAGGCGTCAGCTGCGTTAGCATCATAGCTCCAGGGCTAACGTGACAGTGTGACAGCTCGGTGTGGTACTACCTGTAGGGCTGTTGAGCTCCTCCTGCACCTGGCCTGTCGAACGAGCCCCCGCCTCTGGCCGATGGTGGTGGAATGCTCTCGTAGGTGCTACACACAGATGGAGACACACGTAAATCACAAACGGTCTTCGTTACCGGGTAAAGTCTGTCGCCTGAGAGAGACCGCCTTTCAGGCGTACCTGCTGAGCGGACGAGGCCCTCCCATCGGTGGTCTGTCAGCTGTAGTACGCATACTCGCAGAGGGGCTGCAAATACAGGCACCATGAGAACATCTGCACACGCTCTAGCTAGAACCTTACTCTAGGTTTAATCTCTGGTTTAATCTCAGACACATTCTTATAGTCAAGTCCCCAGTGAAGTGGGTGTAGAGGTTCCTGCAGCAGGCCCACAAATCCAGCAAGGTTCTCCGCTACTGTATAACGAAATAGAGGATAGTGTGTGAAACATGGACCCCAGGACCTCAAGGAACCTGAACTCATGGACTAGGGTCTCAGGGACTCTGGAAATCCAAGAGTTTGGGAACCTCAGGAGGTTGAAACGTAAGCAGCTCAAGGAACATGGTCCTCAGGGATTTACTGGTTCTTCATGCAGGACCTGAGGAAGCTCTCAGACTCCAGGACTTCTGCTTTCAGGATCCCTGGACTCAAGGACTCTGGGGACTCGGAGCTCTGGGAACTGGGATAGTTCAGATTCCTGAGGTCTCATTTGGGGACAACTCAGGGACTCGGGACTCAACCTGGGGAACCAAAGGAGTTCAGGGACTCCGAGAACTGAGGGACCTTATTGGGATGTCAGGATTTAGGGACTTGAGGACTTAGGGCACCTGAGCAGCTCTGTGAACTGGGGACACCTCAGGAATTTAGGGAGTTGGGATTTGGGGATGACTCAGGAACTCAAGGATTTGGCGATTCAGGAGTCAGGGACTTAAGGAACTCCATGGGGACTCAAAGGTGCATCCAGCTGGTCAAGGACTCACGGTAATCAGGCGAATGGGGAACAGAGGACGCAGGACGCAGGTCAGAGACCTCGGAAATCTCAGGGAAAACCAGAAGTTCAGAGCTCACCTGTAGGGGTTTGCAGTTCCACCTTGTGGAGGCCTTGGACCGGAAGAAAGACCCTTAGGACCACCAGAAGGATGAGCCTTAGAGAGACAGAGACAGGGAGGGCCAGAGAAGAGTTCTGATTATACGATAACGCCGTGTGTTATATAACCTGGTCCAACTACAGATCACCTCTAGTCATAGGATTTCCCAAGGTTCAGATTCGGGAACATGGTCTCCGTGTCTCCCTGCCCTCCCCTGTATCGGCCTCTAGTTTATGGAACTGCGGTTTAATCATTAGGTGGGTTTACAGTGCTGTGTTTCTGAGACTGGTGATATCCTCACCGATACCGGGCAGGAAGCACGCTGAGGAGTGGCGGTTTGGAGAGACCGCCAGGAGCTGTATCAGTGGATCATCTACCGCACCCGAACCGACTGCCTATCAGTTCAGAAGGTTCCTGAATTAATCAGTGACTCACATTCAAGTCAGAGGCGAAAACCATTCCAGGGAACATGTCCTCCTCTGCAGCGGAAATGGACTTCATCTGGTTTCCTCCTCTGTAAAACAAACCCACTGTGAGTACCTACAGAACCAGAACACCTGGGGGCTTTTCAGACCTCCCCCACAGAACAGCGCCCCCTAATGGTCTGCCCCCAGTGAGGACCAGTCTAAACCCTGAGCCACTAGACCTGAGTCTGAGGACCTCAGTGTTGGAGCAGGGCAGTATAGGCCCAGGAGCTCGGCTAAAGAGGCTGATGCTGGGCCATGCATTTCACCTGCAGATAGGTAACTAAGGTGGAGATAGGTAACTAGGGTGGAGATAGGTAGGTAAGGTGGAGATAGGTAACTAAGCTGGGGATAAGTATATAAGGTGGAGATAAGTAGGCAAGGTGGAGATAGGTAACTAAGGTGGAGATAAGTAACTAGGTAACTAGAGTGGAGTGGAACTATGGTGGAGATAGGTAACTAGAGCTGGGGACTAAGGAGGATATAGGTAACTAAGAGTTGAGATAAACTATAGGTGGATACGGGTAACTAAGGTGGAGATAGGTAACTAAGGTGGGGATAAGTAGGTAAGGTGGAGATAGGTAACTAAGGTGGGGATAAGTAGGTAAGGTGGAGATAGGTAACTAAGGTGGGGATAAGTAGGTAAGGTGGAGATAGGTAACTAAGGTGGGGATAAGTAGGTAAGGTGGAGATAGGTAACTAAGGTGGAGATAGGTAACTAGGGTGGAGATAGGTAGGTAAGGTGGAGATAGGTAACTAAAGTGGGGATAGGTAGGTAAGGTGGAGATAGGTAACTAAGGAAGGGATAAGTAGATAAGGTGGAGATGGGTAACTAAGGTGGGGATACGTAACTAAGGTGGAGATAAGTAGGTAAGGTGGAGATAGGTAACTAAGGTGGAGATAAGTAACTAGGGTAGAGATGGCTAACTAGAGTGGAGATAGGTAGGTAAGGTGGAGACTGGTAACTAAGGTGGAGATAAGTAACTAGGGTAGAGATAGGTAACTAGAGTGGAGATAGGTAGGTAAGGTGGCGATAGGTAACTAAGGTGGGGACAGGTAGGAAAGGTGGAAATAGGTAAGGGAAGTTGGACTATAAGTTAGACTAATTGCGTGGAGATTAGGGCTAACTAAGGTGAAGTAGGGTAAGGTAGCGAGATAGCTAAACTAGAGTTGTAGACTACGGTAGGTAAGGTGGAAGATGATAACTAGATGGTGGGCGCATACAGTCACCGTAAGTTTCGAGATAGGTAACTAAGGTGGGGATATAGTAATGTAAGGTTGTTGAGATTAGAGGTAACTACAAGGTCGGGGATAAGTAGGTAATGGTGGAGATAGGTTTCAGGTAGGGGATACGTAGGTTAACTTGAGATGTGGTTAAACTCAGGTACCGGATAAGTCGGTAAGGTGTGTAGATAGGAACTAAGGTCGGGTAAGTACGTTAAGTGTGGAGATAGGTGAAACTAAGGTGGGGACTCCTAGGTTTTACGGTGGAGAGTATAAGGTAAGGTAATGTGGTGACGATAAGTAACCGTGGGTAGAGATAGGTAACTAAGGTGGGGATTAAGTAGGGTAAGGTGGGAGATAAGTTAGGACAAGGTGGGAGATAGCGTAACTAAGGGTTGGAGCATAAGTAGGGCCCAACGCGGAGTAGGTAACAATGTTGGGGATAAAGTAGGTAAGGTTGGAGATCCAGGTAAAACGAAAGGTTGATAAAAGTAGGCAACGAGTGGGAGATAGGTAACTGAAGCTGGGGGATAATTACGGTTAAGGTGGAGATAGGAACTAAGGTAAGACAAAGTTAGGCAAGGGTGCGATAGGGAACTAGGGGGAGATAAGTAGCAAGGGTGGAGTGAGATAGGTAAACTAAGGTGGGGGTATCAGGGTAGCTAAGGGTGGAGATGGTAGGCACTACAGAGTTGGGGATAAGTAGGTAAGGTGGAGATAGGGAACGATGGGGGGGATTAGTAGCAGTAGGGGGGAGATAGAACTAACGGTGAGGTTATGGTAGGTTAAGGTTAGGCAACTAAGGTGGACATAGTTTACCGAACAAAGTTGGAGGGACTGGGTTTAGGCTAAGGTTTAGATTTGTAACTAAAAGGTGGAGATTAGTCAACCTCAGCTGGAAATAAGTAACTAAAGCCTTGTGGAGCAGTAGCCGTACTGAGAAGCTTTACGTGATCCATAGGGAAATCTAGCGTTGAACGATAAGCTAGGGACAGGTTGCGTAGAGAGGGTTAAACTAAGGTGGAGATACAGTAGGCAAATGGATTTGGAGATATGTAAACTATGAGGTGGGGATAAGTAGGTAGGGTGGAGATAGGTAACTAAGGTGGGGATAAGTAGGTAAGGTGGAGATAGGTAACTAAGGTGGGGATACGTAGGTAAGGTGGAAACTAGCGTAAGATAAGGGTGGGGAGGTGAGGCAAGAGGTAAGGCTAGGACGATAGGTAACTAAGGTGGGGATAAGTAGGTAGGGTGGAGATAGGTAACTAAGGTGGGGATACGTAGGTAAGGTGGAGATAGGTAACTAAGGTGGAGATAAGTAGGAAAGGTGGAGATGGGTAACTAAGGTGGGGATAAGTAGGGTTTTTTCGTTTTAGGGTTGGAGCTCTAGGTACCTCCTACAGGTACCAGGATACGTAGACGTCCTGGAGAAAGGTAACTAACCAGGGGGAATAGGTAACTAAGGCACAGGGCGAGAGTAGGTAGGTCCAGGTCAGATTAGGTTGGAAAAGGTGTGTGCGTAGAACTACGTCTTTGGGTAAGTAGGTAGGTGTGGTAGATAGGTAAACTAAGGGGGGATAAAGTAGGAAAGGTGGCAGAACAAAACGTAACTCAGGTGGACGAAGCATGTAGGAAAAGCGTTTACCGTCACAGGGTACCCTAACCCAGGACTCGGATACGTAGAATCCGGGAGACCACCGAAACTGTCCCAGGGAATACGTAGGGTCAGCACCACACCACCGGCTGGAGCTAAGCTAAGTTGGCCCAGCCCTGCTGGAGACCACCTGAGCGGGGGGACACCCACACCACCCTCCCACAGTCCTATCCGACCTTGGGTGCTAAGTCCTTTTGGCCTCCTACAGGCTACCAGGACGTAGACAGTCACTCCCACCAGCACAGCCAGGGTGACCCCAGGAAGCGAGGCCACGAGGGCGAAGGTCAGCGTCGTCCACTTCTGATTACAGTTCTCTCCCAGATAGAACTCGTCTTTGTAGTTGTTGCACCTGCGGACAGACCGACACCACGACAACCTCCACATCAACCCAGCAGAACAACGGAACAGCAGCAGCCCACTGAGAGCAGCCCCCACCACCCTTACAGTCACACCCCCACCACCGTCACAGAGACTCGGAACCCGGAAGATCCGGGAGACCACCGAAACGGTCCAGGCCAGCACCACACCACCGTCACAGAGACTCGGAACCCGGAAGATCCGGGAGACCACCGAAACTGTCCAGGCCAGCACCACACCACCGTCACAGAGACTCGGAACCCGGAAGATCCGGGAGACCACCGAAACTGTCCAGGCCAGCACCACACCACCGTCACAGAGACTCGGAACCCGGAAGATCCGGGAGACCACCGAAACGGTCCAGGCCAGCACCACACCACCGTCACAGAGACTCGGAACCCGGAAGATCCGGGAGACCACCGAAACTGTCCAGGCCAGCACCACACCACCGTCACAGAGACTCGGAACCCGGAAGATCCGGGAGACCACCGAAACGGTCCAGGCCAGCACCTACCAACCACACCCTCCACAGAGACTCGGAACCCGGAGATCCGGAAGATCCACGGGGAGACCACCGAAAACTGTACGCATGGCCAGCACCACACACCACCGTCACAGAGACTCTCGGAACACCCGGAAGATCCGGGAGTGACCAACCGAAAACTGTCCCAGGCCAAGCACCACACCACCGTCATCCTCACAGAAGACTCGGAACCGGAAGATCCGGGAGACCCACCGAAACTGTCCCATGTCCAGTTGCCACACCACCGTCACAGCACCCGGAAACCCTAAGATTCCGGGAGACCACCGAGCACTGTCCAGGCCAGCAGCCAGCAACCACCCGTTCCAGAGACTCTGAACCCGAAGATCCGGGAGACCCACCGAAACGGTCCATGGCCGCCACCACACCACCGTTCACAGACTCGGAACCCGGAGACTCGGAACCCGAAACGGTCCGAGGCCAGACCACCGTGTCACAGAGACCCTCGGAACACCGGAAGATCGGTCCACCGAAACGGTCCAGGCCAGCACCACACCACCGGGTCCCCATTAGTGTATAATCACCTGAATCTACAGATCCCTGTGTGTTCTGGTTATCTAGAACGTGCTTCATATCTACATCGGAGCAGCTCGTCCTCCAGCAGACACTACCACACACTGTAGAGAGAGACTGTCACACTGAAGCAGCAGCTCAAACTAGGGGGCGCTATAGCACCGACTGGAGGACGAGTTCTACCGTAGAACATATATCAGTAGCTCCGCCCACGAAACTCCAGGAGGGTACTACCCGGTGACCACTTCCTGCTAGTGTCTGCACACGGGAGCGGAGGGCTGCCCTATCCACGGCCCCCCGGGAGCAGTCGGGGGTTAGACTCTAACACTTCACCGGAGCCTGCTCCACACCTACATAAGCCTAAACAATACAACCCCACATACACGCTCATAACTACACCCATCATCAGAGGAGCAGCTGCACCAGGAGGAGGTGTGGGAGTGCGGGTGTGTGGGGAAGGAAGATAAAGGTGACCAGGATCAATAACTGATGATAAGTTTAGACTGATATGATCAATATTTATTGAGCTACACATACAGAAGTCTGTCTCTCAGTATGGCGTCGGGCCGCCGTGTTCGCTAACCCAACACGCCAGGCGTCTCGGTATGGAGCTGTAGAGGTTCCTGATTGGAGTCCTGTGTAATCCATCCCATGCAGCTTGAACATCCTCCTTACACCGTTCCTGCAGATTGTGCGGTAGGGGTGGAGGTGGAGGGACACCAGGCCTTCTGGACGTGTGACTACAGACCGTTCATCTCGGTGAAACCACGGTGCCTCCACACACGGGTTCGTTGGGCGTCTCCACCAAGACTAAAGCGGGACTCGTCACTGAAGATGACCCGCTGCCATTCTGAGTCACTCCATGACAGTCTGGTACGACACCACTGCAGTCTTTGGTGACGGTGACGTGGTGTTAAGGACAGTCGTGGTAACGGTCTGTGTGCATGTAGTCCTGCGTGGTGCGGCCGTCTGCCGATGGTGCTGCACTAACAGGAGGACTGATGGAGGACACCACTGCTCGCTAAGCCATGTGTGCGGTCGAGTGTGGGACTTGTCTTACCATGTCACACCCCCACACCCAGGTTGGGTCCTGTGGGTGGAGCCTGTCCTTCTGATGATGAGTGTTACCTGTGTAGTCTGTGTGCATCGCGTGTGTGGGGTCGGGTACACCACCCTTCAGGTGTACAGTCTACCGGGGAGTGTGGCCGATAGGAGTGTACGAGTGTAGCTGACGGTGCTGGTGACTCTGTGAGGACTAACGGTACAGGCAGGTTTTACACCGTCACAGGTGTGCGGCTCCTACCCAACGCTGGTTACTGATTACCTGCAGTAAGACGTGTTTGATTTACAGAAGCAGCTGCTGGTGTTTAAATCACACGCCAGGGGTTCAGGGGTCGGACACGGGCTGAAGTCTGGACGTCCTTCACACGCATCGCCTGCAGGACAAACAGAGTCCACAGTAAGGAACTGTCCATTCACCACGTCATCATCCACCCTAATTACACCCCTGCTAAACCTGCTCACAGTCCAGAACCACCACCACCACACACTCCCTCAAAAACTAAAGACTATATTATATTACATTACAATATATTTATAAAATTACATTATATAAAATTATAATTTAATTATATTACATTGTATCATATTGTTATATTTATATTATATTATATTATATCATATTAAAATTTTTTATTAAATTATTATATTATTACATTATATTATATTATATTATAGTATATTAGATTATTACATTATATTAAATTATGTTTTATATTAAATTAAATTATATTTTATTAAACTATTATATTATATTTAATTATATCAAATTAAATTATTATATTATATTAAAATATTATATTATATTATATAAAAATTTTATATTAAATTATTATATTATATTTGCACACTATATTATATTATATTATATTAGATTATATTATATTATATAAAAATTTTATATTATATTATATTAAATTTTTATATTATATTATATTATATAAAAATTTTATATTATATTATATTATATTAAATTTTTATATTATATTATATTATATCCTCCAGCTCCAGAGGTGTTGGGCCAGATGTAAATATAAACAGAGCATAGGGATCTTCACATCTCATAGAACCATATTTTATCCCCAGTAGAACGTAGAACCCATACCAGACGCTGAAAGACCTTTCACCATCATGAGCTTCATTAACTCATTTAGAACCTGATGGCAGCAACACGTCTCAGTAAAGCTGGGACCACCGTGTAGCCCCCCTCCTCTCTAACAGCAGCCTGTACAGGAGCGAGGAGACCCGCTGCTGGAGTTCTGGGAACGTTCTCCCATTCCTGTCTGATGTAGGGTTCTAGCTGCTCAGCAGTCCTGGCTCTTCTTCGCCGGACGTCCTCTGTTAGTGAGCGGTCTGGACTGCAGACAGGTCAGCTCAGCACCTGGACTCTGTAGTGATGGATGCAGGATGGGGTTCAGCGGGGGGCTGCCGGAACACCCAGGGCCTTCCCTGAAGGAGACGTGGGCTGGATGGGAGGACGTGCTGCTCCACACCCTCCGTACACTGCACAGGGATTTCTCCGGACTCTGGATCTGTGGATGACCTCATGTGCTGGTGGGAGATCCAAAGTCTTCCCCGTTCCACACTGAGGACCGTTCTTCTGGAATTACAGTTTCTAGACAGGCGTCGGATCGGTCCAGGTGATGGACAGTCCAGGTGTCGGATCGGTCCAGGCGTCGGATCGGTCCAGGTGATGGATCGGCCCAGACGTCGGATCGGTCCAGGCGTCGGATCGGTCCAGGTGATGGACAGTCCAGGTGTCGGATCGGTCCAGGCGTCGGATCGGTCCAGGTGATGGATCGGCCCAGGCGTCGGATCGGTCCAGGCGTCGGATCGGCCCAGGCGTCGGATCGGTCCAGGTGATGGATCGGTCCAGGCGTCGGATCGGTCCAGGTCTCGGATCGGTCCAGATGTCGGATCGGTCCAGGCGTCAGATCGGTCCAGGCGTCAGACCGGTCCAGGCGTCGGATCGGTCCAGGTGTCAGATCGGTCCAGGTGATGGATCGGCCCAGGTGTTAGATCGGTCCAGGCGTCGGATCGATCCAGATGTCGGATCGATCCAGGCGTCGGATCGGTCCAGGCGTCGGATCGGTCCAGGTGTCGGATCGGTCCAGGCGTCGGATCGGTCCAGGCGTCGGATCGGTCCAGGCGTCGGATCGGTCCAGGCGTCGGATCGGTCCAGGTGTCGGATCGGTCCAGGTGTCGGATCGGTCCAGGTGTCGGATCGGTCCAGGCGTCAGATTGGTCCAGGCGTCGGATCGGTCCAGGTGATGGACAGTCCATGTGTCGGATCGGTCCAGGCGTCAGATCGGTCCTGTGTCCATCTCTGCTTCTGAGAGACTCCGTCCCTACAGGGCTCAGTCATGTGACCTGGTTGTAAACGTCTCCTCCAGCTGTTTATCAGCACCACCTAATTTTCCAGCGGCCTGTTTCCTGTGTCCCGACTGTTCTAAACGGGTTCTCTCTTTGATATGGGTTCTACGTTCCACTGAGAATACGATATGGTTCTATGGGATTTGGAGATCATTAGATTGTTTGTATTTACACTTATTGACATCTCACACAGCGTCCGTTTGGAATTCCAGGTTAAAATTTCAGATATTAAAAAAACTAGGACATTTTTGGTGATTCCATAAAACAGATCAAGCCGAAGAGCATCGCGAACTCACGTCTGATCTTCTCACATGTCTGATTACGGCTGTTTAATGATAGCGATGACTATAAGGGGCTAATGATCACTTACTGCTTAATAATACCACGTCATAACTCACCGCTGGTGTAAACGGTGTATATTAGTCTGATTATTTATTAAGTTATTAAAAAATCGGAGCCATTGATCAGATTCTGAACACGCCAGCTAACTGTAAACAGATCCAGTAACATCTGTAAATATGTAAATATACGATGAAGCTGAAATTAGGTCACATGTTCAAATGAGCTGAAAAACCAGGATGTATATAACTGGTACTACCTTAACACCGCCCGACCTTCAGCTCCACACGTACAGCCAGTTACTGACACTAGTCCCTGATTAGACCGGCAGGTCTGATCAGCAGGGTAAAGCATTACCACTACGCTGTGTGGCTGAATCAGAGGGAGTCGGAACAGACTGGGGTTAAGCCTAGTCCCGGACCACACGGCACTGACTCCACACCTCAGCTGACTAGAAGTGTTAATCAGGGTTTAGTTCTAAACACACTCACCCGTCCCCGTCGCCTGTCCGTCTACAGCAAAAACACACACAGCGGCCAAACACAGCTGCAGGAAGAGCCCCATCCCGTAACGATCCGCCACTCAGAGAACCCGGTTCTGAACTGAAGACAGGCTGAGAGCAGCGTCTGAGGAGATTCCAACCTGAACACGCCCTGAAACGCTGATAACACCTGGACTGTAGGAGCACACGCTTCCTGATCAGGAACCACCAGAAAAACACGTCCTTCCCATTTCCTTATAGGAAAACTGGGCTATAATCAGACACACAGGAGTGAGGGTCAGTACGACTGGATCAGACACACAGGAGTGAGGGTCAGTACGACTGGATCAGACACACAGGAGTGAGGGTCAGTACGACTGGATCAGACACACAGGAGTGAGGGTCAGTACGACTGGATCAGACACGTAGGAGTGAGGGTCAGTACGACTGGATCAGACACACAGGAGTGAGGGTCAGTACGACTGGATCAGACACGTAGGAGTGAGGGTCAGTACGACTGGATCAGACACACAGGAGTGAGGGTCAGTACGACTGGATCGGACACACAGAGGAGTGAGGGTCAGTACGACTGGATCAGACACACAGAGGAGTGAGGGTCAGTACGACCGTGGATCAGACGCACAGGAGTGAGGGTCAGTACAACTGGATCAGACACACAGAGGAGTGAGGGTCAGTACGACTGTGGATTAGACACAGAGGAGTGAGGGTCAGTACGACCGTGGATCAGACACACAGAGGAGTGAGGGTCAGTACAAATGTGGATCAGACACACAGGAGTGAGGGTCAGTACGACTGTGGATCAGACACACAGGAGTGAGGGTCAGTACGACTGTGGATCAGACACACAGGTGTGAGGGTCACTACAACTGTGGATCAGACACACAGAGGAGTGAGGGTCAGTACGACTGGATCAGACACACAGGAGTGAGGGTCAGTACGACTGGATCAGACACACAGGAGTGAGGGTCAGTACGACCGTGGATCAGATTAGACAGATAGAGGAATGAGGGTCAGTACGACTGGATTAGACAGAGGAATGAGGGTCAGTACGACTGTGGATTAGACACATAGAGGAGTGAGAGTCAGTACGACTGTGGATCAGACACGTAGGAGTGAGGGTCAGTACGACTGTGGATCAGACACACAGAAGTGAGGGTCAGTACGACTGTGGATTAGACACATAGAAGAGTGAGGGTCAGTACAACTGTAGATTAGATATATAGAGGAGCGAGGGTCAGTACAACTGTGGATTAGACATATAGAGGAGCGAGGGTCAGTACGACTGTGGATCAGACAGAGTAGTAAGATTCAGTACAACTGTGGATTAGACACAGAGTAGTGAGGGTCAGTATGGGTGTGGATTAGACACAGAGTAGTGAGGGTCAGTACGCCTGTAGATTAGACACAGAGGAGTGAGGAGTCAGTACGGGTGTGGATTAGACACAGAGTAGTGAGGGTCAGTGCGCCTGTAGATTAGACACAGAGGAGTGAGGATCAGTATGGGTGTAAATTAGACACACAGAGGAGTGAGGGTCAGTATGACTGTAGATTAGACACACATAGAGGAGTGAGGGTCAGTACGGCAGTAGATTAGACACGTAGAGGAGTGAGGGTCAGTACGACTGTAGATTAGACACGTAGAGGAGTCAGTGTTGTTTGCTCAGTGCTGTATGGAGGTTAACAGGGGCTGTAAGGCGGTTCTAATCTTTATAGGTCTGTTTGTGCGGAAGTCAGAGATGTTTACAGTCACCAGAGCAGGAACAGGTGGAGCACTGGCACCTGCTAGCATTACTGTAACCGTATCCTCTCAGCTCGCGTGCGGGAACTCTGACAGGCTTGATGACCTGGACTCTGACTCTTTATGACTCGGTTATCTAGAAACAGGGACCAAAGTACACCAGCACGGCTAAACATAGCAGCCTGAACGCGGTGTGGACTTCGGTCCCGGTTTATAGATACCAGCATCACAAACCCTGGAGAACCGCGAGGAACCCCGAGAACCTTCTAGATCTTCAGAGAAGGTCGTGCGGTTCCTGCGAATGTGAAGTTAGGCCCTGGGAACACTCTTCCTTCACCGCTAATCTTTACCGGTGAGCTGACCCGCACCCGGTGAGCTGACCCGCACATGGTGAGCTGACCCGCACACGGTGAGCTGACCCGCACACGCGTGATGAAGGTCTGATTCAATAACGTTTAATAACGTGTGTTAGGGATCCGCACAGCTCCTGGTACCGACATAGGAAAGATCTAAAGTCTGATTAACTGGAGGTTCTGAACACAGTAAGAGCGCCCCCTGCTGTTCATCAGAGCCTCGCCGCTCCTCAGTGTCCAGCTCCCACACGCTTTAGCATAGCGCTAATCAGATTCACGCTTCACACGGGGGGTTCCAGTGTCCTGAGCTGTAGGGATGTCCAGCCCCCCGTTTGAGACCCCACCCCTTTATTTACCATGTGACTCAGAATCAGACGTCTTTAAACACAGTCTTTATTGTAACGACTCTTTTCCACCGCAGTGACGGATCTCACTGCCTCGTATAAAAATAACTCAATTACAAAACACTGGGCCGCCCGGGCCTGCAGCCCCAGCACAGCGCCGCACTCCACAGGAACCGGCTCAGCCTCCCACACCGAGTCAGAGTCACCGAGTCACCGCCTAATTATCCGAGTCCATGTCGCTGTCTCCTCCAATGGACCTGAACTCTTCGCTGTCATCCTCGTCCTCGCTGAGCTGGACCTGATTGAGGACGCTCGGGCCTCTTCTTCGCATTTCTGCCTCATCCTCTTCATCCTCTTCCTCCTCCTCGCTCACTCCGTATCCCACCTCCCCTCCGCCCGGGCTGGAGCTCCGCCCCTGGCGATGACTGTCCCCTTCGTCATAACTGCCGTAGCTGAGAGAGAGAGAGAGAGAGGGAGAGAGAGATTAAGGTGTGGTATGTCTGTCTTCACCCACATACGAACTGGACCTACATCCCATTCCTAATCCATAGGATCTAATATGATGCTCCACCCTTTACAGCTACAACCGCTCCATCTCTTCTGGGAATTCTTTCCACAGGGTTAGGAATGTGGTCATGGGAATTCCAGCCCATTCCTCCAGAAGCACATGTGTGAGGTCAGACCCTGGTGTTGGACGAGAAGGCCTGGCTCTCAGTCTCCACCCTAATCCTTCCCAAAGGTGTTCTATCGGGTGGAGGTCAGGACTCTGGGCAGGCCAGTCCAGTTCCTCCACACCACTGGAACTAAGGGGCAGAACCCAACTACTGAACACCACCCCCACACCATAACCCCCACTCCACCAAACATTACACTCAGCACAGGGCAGTCCGACAGGTAAGGTTCTCCATTCCATGCAGCTCTACACCCTGCTCCTGATCTGAAGGGTTTACACACCTGTGGAGATGGAGGTGACTGGAACACCTGGATTCAGTGATCTGGACGGGGGAGTGAATACTTTTGGCAGTATGGTGTGTCTACGTTAGAGATGAGTACACGTCCATGTTCTCTGACCTGACGTTGCTGTCCTCCATGTGTGTATCCTCATCCGGCACCTCCCCCTCATATGACATCATGCTCTCTTCCTGCTCCATGCCCATCCGGGAGGTGTCCTGGAGCCCCACCTCCCGGTCGCTGTCACTCCCGCTCTCCGAAAGGTGGATCGCTGTGAGGAACGGCACAGAGGAAACGAGAGAAGAGGAAGAACAAAACACTGTTACTGCTGGCCTTGTGTCTGATCTGAGTCTGATCTGCTCCACGGTGTAACACAACAAACAAACAAACACACACAATAAACATAAACATACAAACACAAACATAAACAAACAAACAAACACAATAAACAAACACAATAAACAAACAAACACAATAAACATAAACATAGACAAACAACCAAACACAAACAAACAAGCACAATAAACATAAACATAAACAAACAACCAAACACAAACAAACAAGCACAATAAACATAAACAAACAACCAAACACAACCAAACAAACACAATAAACATAAACAAACAACCAAACACAATAAACATACAAACACAATAAACAAAACATACAAACACAATAAACATAAACAAACAACCAAACACAAACATACAAACACAATAAACACAATAAACAAAACATACAAACACAATAAACATAAACAAACAACCAAACACAACCAAACACAAACAAATACAATAAACATAAACAAACAACCAAACACAAACAAACAAGCACAATAAACATAAACAAACAACCAAACACAATAAACATAAACATACAAACACAATAAACAAACACAATAAACACAATAAACAAAACATACAAACACAATAAACATAAACAAACAAACAAACAAACACAATAAACAAACAAACATAAGCAAACAAACACTAAACAAACAGAAACAAACATAAGCAAACAAACACAGACAAACAATGTACATAATAAACAAACACAATAAACAAACACAATATACAAACACAATAAACAAACAATATACATACACACAATAAACATAAACAAACAAACAAACAAACACAACAAGCAAACTCAACAAACCCAATAAACACAAACACAGATTAACCCATAACGGACGTGATTACACCGCAGGCTTATAGAGGGCTGATTTAAATGAGATTCTATAAACGAGGCTCCAGAGGTCGCGGTACTCTGACTCTCTGACTCGAGACTCAAGACGAGTCGAGATCAGACCTCTCTCAAACTCAGATCACAGAAACCATTTCAATCCTCATTCCGGAATTTCAGCTTCCCTGAAGGAGGCTGACTTCATCCCAGCTTAGGAAATCTTTAACTATCCGAGCACAGCGGAACCGTAAACACTCCGCCTCATAAACAGCCCCGCCTCCAGCTACACCTCCTCATTACTCACCTCCATCACCGTAATACTGTATCTGAGCAGTTCCCATCAGCACTAACACAGGAAGGCAATAAGAGGAAAGGTGGAGATGGGTGGAGGTGAAGGAGATGGCGTAACACAGGAAGGTAATAAGGTGGAAAGGGTGGAGATGGGTGGAGGTGAAGGAGATGGCGTAACACAGGAAGGTAATAAGGTGGAAAGGGTGGAGATGGGTGGAGGTGAAGGAGATGGCGTAACACAGGAAGGTAATAAGGTGGAAAGGGTGGAGATGGGTGGAGGTGAAGAGTGGAGATGGTGGAAGGTGGAGGTGATAGAGGGTGGAGATGGTTTGGTAACACAGGAAGATAAGAGAGGAGGTGGAGATGGTGTGGTAACACAGGATGGTGGCGAAGGTGGAGAGGGTGGAGGAGGTGTAGGTGGAAAGGGTGGAGGGCTGTAGGTGTAAATGGTAGAGGGTGTAAATGGGGAAAGGTGGAGATGGTGTAACATAGGAAGGTAATAAGGTGTATTATGGTGTAAGGGTGGAGATGGTGGACGTAGTATGTCTGCAGGGTCTGGGATCATTGAACCCTGTTAGAGTAAACCACCCCCAGTGTAAAAGCTCCATCTCCCAGTGGAGGTGAGTGTGAGGTCAGCGTGCTGGGTACAGGTGCGGTCTGTCTGAACCGAAGCTGCCATGACCCCCTCCCAGCCACACTTACAGGAGAAGGGGTTATCTCCCTCCTCATCGCTGCCCTCGTC
>JAMWET010004063.1:250000-266805 GCA_024036415.1 Prochilodus magdalenae | reverse complement strand
AAATGTATTTTGGTTCTGGTAAAAGTTTTTCACGTCTTGTAAATTTTTGAAATTTTTTTAAATTTATTTTCTTGAAAATTACAAATTTTTTCGTTTGTTTGTTTATTTATTTATTTATTTTGATTTCTGAATGTTAATTCATGCATGTTAAGTTTTGCACTTCCCGGCCACCGTTCATTTTAGAGCCTGTTCTTCTGTATGTGCATACTTCTCCTTGAGTAAAAAAACAAGTCACACTTTTAAGTCAACTTTTACTGGAGTATTTTATTACTAGATTCCAGAACTTTTATTTTAGTAAGGAACTTATGAACTTCTGTCACCACATGCTACTGCACCAGAGAAGTTTTGCCTGTAGTGCAGGAACAGAGATGATTAGAATGCAGTTCATTGCTTACTGTTGTTCCTGCAACTCGTTTTTGTAGCTTAGTAGCTTTTCCATCTTTCCATGTTTTTAATAAATGTTGTTCCATATAAATTTGGAAAGTTATTTTAACCACACCATGCCTGCTACTCGTTGCCTTTTTTACACCAGGTGCATTTTTCTAATTAATAAGTCAAAAGACATTAAACTAAAAAAGTTTCTGAATCAAAACTGTACATCTAAAGCCATCAAAACAAAAACACCCTCTTCATCCCTCACTCCAACCATCTCAGGTATTTGTATGTGTGAAAGATAAGATGAAGGGATTAGCTATGGGGCTCTGTTGTTTGCGTTTAAGATTTCCGTATCTCGGTCTGATAAACGCGGCGTGCGTGTCATTACTACAGTTAATTTCTTAACGCGGCTGGACAATGCGGGCCGGGTTATTCCACGGCTCCTATTAAAATCCATAAGTGGCATTAAGGGCTGACAGGTGCACAAAAGGGAAATATGGGCAGGTTTCGCCCGCTCCGGTTTCACCTGCCATTCTTCACCAGCACACCTGAGCACACCTGGGCACACCTGAGCCTGCTGACTTTTACAGGGGAGCCTGATCCAGCTCAGGAGTGCCAGAGTGTCCTGCTATTGTCCTTTAGCCTGTTGGGCCACACACACACACATACACACATTTGTTTTTATGCAGTGCATATCTGCAGGGTCATGTGTGTTTCAGGAATATTACATACTGCACAGCACCACCACACCGTTTCAATGCACACCTGTATGAAGAGGTTTCATTGGAGGAATCATTTATTCATCAAATGTTCACTCCCAGGCACTTACTGGACATCCCATTCCAAAACCCTGGTCCTTAATATGGAGGTCCCCTCTTTGACCAAACAGCCTTCACTGTTCTGAGATGATTCTGGAATGTGTCTGGGAGAGTTTGAGCCCATTTAGTCAAAAGAGCATCTGTGAGGTCATGTTGGATGAGTTCAGTGTTCCGGTTAATCCCAAAGGAGATCAGGAAGGGCTGAGGTCATGGCTCTGTCATTATCATATAAACTGTACCTTATCATCAGAGAAATATCGCTTAAGCTTTTCTTCAAAAAAAAAAAAAAACAACTAAAAGAATATTAAAATATAAGTATCTGTTACAAAATCCATTTTTTTAATCTGTCTTATTTTATGTTGATGCTTTCTTTTTCAACATCTTTTTATTATCTTCATCGCATATTTTTATATTGTAATCTATTTTAGATATCCTATCTTTTTCTTACAAGGGGGGAATCAGGGCTGTCATCCCAGCTAGCAGGGAAAGATCCCAGAACTTTGCCCAATGGTCCACAAGATCGAATTAAGTTTTCAAGAAAATGCCTGTTGTCTAAAATGTTCAAATAATGTTTTAACGATGTTTAAAATGTATAGATAATGTAAATATAAGGTGAAATGCTAGCTAGGACATGATGTTACATGATAAAGAATGAAGAATATCCCCAGCCCAACATTCAGGAAATGTTTGATGGATGTTACTGAGATCTGAGATCATTCTCCTACCTTTAGTAAGAACATTCATCCCCCCCCCCTTTATTATTATAATATAACATTATTGGAATATTGCTCTGCATATTTGCAAAACCGTTTTTAGAACAGAAAAGTTCTAGCTGTGTATGACTATATATGTGATAAAAATGAACTTTGATTTAATTTAGAATTTGATGGGGATCTGAGATGTGGAATAAGGATTACCTGGATCATGAGAGGCACAAACTGCAACAAGTTTCTAAGACTGAACTCGGGAAGTCTGGAAAAATGTACCTGCAGATTTCTGTAAAAACTAAAAGCACTGAAGAAGGCAAAACAGATCAAATACTGATTTTAATTTTATTTAGTTTCAGTTTTTAGGGGTATTTTGTACTTGGTCTGCTAGCTGTTTTGAATGGAAATTTTATTAGGGTTAGGGTTAGGGTTAGGGTTTAGGGTTAGGGTTTAGGGTTTAGGGTTTAGGGTTTAGGGTTAGGGTTAGGGTCATGTCTATACATTTCTAAATTTCCATTGGAATCAATAAAGTATCTATCTATCTATCTATCTATCTATCTATCTATCTATCTATCTAATGAGTCTCTGTGTAATAACCTGTTTAGTCCACTTTTTTATGGAATTTTTTATGGAGTTTTCTGCATAATTGGAGCTCACAGTTCCCCATTACAGTGTGTGAAGGTCAGATGTTGAAGGAAAAACAGGCACACTCCAAACAATAATCCTACATTTGATACTTACATCGGAAATGAAGAATGTTTTGTTTGTTTGTCTTCAACCAGCAACGATATATAAATACCCATATTTAATATTACTAGGTCTACAGGAGAGGGCAAAAACCTTGTGAGATTGTAATCTAAGTCAATGGAACCTGACTTTTTACCAAGCAATTTTGGGACATTCCTGTTGGTCCGTTAATCATGAAATTTTCTCACAGTGTAAACAGCAGCTGCTGTGTTTAAAAGATGCATAAAAGTAAAAATCAACAAAAAATGGAGATACATGTTTTTTGTGTACTATGTCTCTTTTATAACACTGCTGCTGGATCAAGTCTTTCTTGCTGTTTTTTGCCCTCCATGTTTGCTGTTTTTCAGTTTTTGACACGAGCTGAAAATGCCTGTTGGTCTTTACGGTGTGCGGAAACTGCATGGCGAATGGACCAAAAGAAAAGGCTGTGGTTACTCTGGTTTACATTAAAGGTAAAATGTGTTTTTTTCTCCTGTAAAGATAAAGAAAAAGTATTTTTGAGATTCGGATGGTTTGGTTTTGCTGGCAGTGATATATATTCACTGTCCAAAGAAAAACATGATCTCAACACAACTCATCATCTTAACACAGCAGCTGTCCTTAACACTGTGTGAAGATTTCAAGGTGGTTGGACCGATACAAATGTCCCACAATGACTAGGAATAAAAATGACTATCCATTTATTACTTTATTTTAAAAATGAAGAACCTTTTCTGTAAACATACTAGTATAGACACGTACAGTCAGCGTCCAAAGAAAAACAGGTATCTCCAAAATGGGAACTGTACAGGAGAGGGTCGTAAAAGCCTCGTTTAATTTAATGTAAGTCAAAGGATCCAGATTTGGGCAGTTGTGGGTCATTTCTGTCAGTCCATTCATCATCTTACATGGGGTAAACAGCAGCTGCTGTGTGAAAATACTGAGCAGAATACAAATCAGTAAAAAATGAAAATACATTTCTTTGGACAGTGATGAAATATAAGTATCTATATGTGATCCGAATTTCCTCAGCTCAACCTTAACCGAAGCTTACCAATAACTCCAGCAGCCATTACACAAGCAGCTTGGCGTCAGTCTTTCCTTCATAGTGAGAGCATTGTTGTTCTGAATGTGGATGAAAACACATGCACTCACTCACAATGATAACATCAGATACGCTGGCAAGCCAGAGTGGGGGGCGTGTCCTGCGGAATGAAAAGGTAACAGATTAATAAATAACTAAAGTCACAAGGATGAAGGGGAGAAACACCCCTAGGGGACCTCCTGAGACCTCCTGACAGTGAAACCGGATCCGTGTGTGTGAAGGTGTATGTGGAGAGGGTGAATTATTGAGGAGATAATTGGGCTCGTTAATTGGTTGTGGGGCATTAAAGTTTGAGCAGGGTGGTAAGTGCGCTGTATCTCAGGCCACTTACTGATGATGACAGATGGTTATGGCTGCTGTGGTGTCGAATGGGAATCTTTTGTCATCTTCACACTTCTCTCTCTCGCTCCTTCTCTTTGTCTCTCCCTCTCGGCAGAAAGGATCAGGTTCGCTTTCTGGCTGAGAAAAGGTCAGCTCCAGGGAGGTCTTCTCTAGATTCTCTCTCTCTCGTTCTCTCTCTCTCTCTCTCTCTCTCTCTCTCTTCCTCGCTCTTTTTCTTTTTAATTATTTACGCTGACGATGACGGCCAGTAAGTACCATCTACAGAAGCTGCGGTCGCCTGTAGCAGCTCATAAAACAAAAGCGCGGTGTGATTTTATATGCAGTATCTCTGGTTAAAGTGGAAATGCAGGTGAAAAATTTTTTTTAAAAAAGTTTTATTTATTTACAACCCCTGTCCCAAAACTGTTGGGTGAGACTGGTACTAATCAAAAACAGCTGGAGGAGCGAAGTACAACTAAGTCACATGACCGTGTTTAAAAAGAGCATTTTAGAGAGTCTCTCTGGAGCAAAGATGGGCAGAGGTTCAGTAATCTGAGTTTAAAAACTGGGGAACAGTTTCAGAAATGACCTCCCACCATCTACAGTACATTAAATCATCAACAGGTTCAGAGAGTCTGGAGAAATACCTGTGTGGACAAGGCCAATGGTCAGAACGGGATGCTCATGATTTTCAGGCCCTCAGGTGCCACTGCTTTAAAACCAGGGATGATTCTGAACTGGAAATCACAGCATGGGCTTTGAACACTTCCAGAACCACAGTCTATGGAAGTTACTGCATCAGTTAGGAAGCCAACCAATAATATGTATAAACCAATCTTTGCCTGTATTTGTAAGGTAATTGACATTGTATTGACATAAAAGGCCATAAACTGAAACTGTACTGATGGACATTTATTCAATTTCTAACTTTGTTATTCATATCTAAGAACACGGATAAACATATACCTACTGCTTAGATACTTAAGCATTAAAAAATAATATGAAATATATACATAGCTGGTCTTCTTAATATACTTGTGCACTTATATGCAATATTATATGCACAGCATATTGGACTTAATATTAAATAATGAGAATTGGGATGACCACTTTCGGCTTTAAGTTGAGGTTAACAACATCCAAATCAGGGAACAATTTAAGAATTACTATCAGTAGCAATTCCTTGCAGTTGATGACTGCCTTAACTGGAACCCATAGATCACAAGATGCTGGGTTTCCTCCCTGGTGATGCGCTGTTGAACCTTTACTGCAGCTGGCTTTAGTCGCTGTGTGAGATTGTAATGTAAGTCAGTGGAACCTGACTTTTTACCAAGCAATTTTGGGTCATTCCTGTTGGTCCGTTAATCATGAAATCAGTGCAAACAGCAGCTGCTGTGTTTAAAAGATGCATAAAAGTAAAAATCAACAAAAATGGAGATACATGTTTTTCATTGGACAGCGACGAGGTGCTCCAAGTTCATACTCCTCCTTCACAACGTCAAACCTTCTCAGTCTTTGACGTTTCAAAAAAAAAAAAAAAAAGTTTCAGTCCTGTGGATTCCTTCCGGATGCAAGTACCCTTATAACGATGAGCCTTCAAAACAAGGTGTTACAGAAGTGACTCATGTAGTAAGTCAGGACACAAAAGGTGGGACCCAACACAGACCCCTGCAGTCTACATTAATAAACACTCCCCCTACGAGTCCAAAGTCACCTGCACCAGTCGCCATTGTACGCCTACTAGAACACGTTCGGGAATCGACTTGTCCAAACAATTTAATTGCGACTGAAGTCTCATTTAATGGGTGCTTAAGCACTAATCATTAGCATATAAACATTTCAACGAACCTTAAACAAAACCGGCTACCAGAAAGAGCCACTCCAAACCGACATCACTGTTTAACCTACAAACAAGCGCTAAACGAAGACGACCGCAAATGTGTTTATTTTCGCCGGACCGTTGGCCTCTTAATGAGCAGGCCTCTCTCTCCCCTCATCCATCCATTAGGCCTGTCTTACTCATTAGCTCAGCGCTGCAGCAAGCTCCTAAAGACCTCACCATCGGCCAGCAGAGCCGCGGTAAAATAACATCATTAGTTCAGCCTTCTTACCTCTTAATCACTAATGCTCCCAGTCCAGAAGCCCCGAATGGATCCGAACGAAGAAAGAAGCTGTTGAGCGGCCAGATTGGGCGGTTTTGGAAAAGTCCGGATATGATTCTGGGTCAAGGTGCGTGCATGCATGCACATACTCTACATCCTCTTTGTGTGTCTGCTCTGGCTGCAAGTGTTTCCCTTTCCTAATGGCCTAATAATGTGGACACTCTTAAGTCAGCTCATTAGCTGGTTTAGAGAGAGAGAGAATGTGTTAGGTCATTAGTATGTACACGGAGGCCGAGGAAACACCTGTTCGGGCTCTTAATAAAGTCGGAATGCCTCGCAGACCTGCAGGCCGCTAAAATAAACCACACGCGTGCGGGCCCGTCTCTGAGGCTGAAGACAAACAAACTTTTAATGGGATCCTGATACAGAAAAAAATAAACTCTGTCTGCCGCTCTCTCTGATAGTCCAACCAGCACCAGGAGCACCTTAAATCAACCTCTCCACACCTCTCCTAAGTGTGTGTGGGGTAATATATCTCCTGCACACAGCCAATGAAGTGAATAGCCTGCCCAGTTAAGCCCCCAAAGCTCTACTTGCTCAACTCTCATAATTATAATGTAGTTAGTTATGTCATAGTTGGGTCAATAACATGACACGCGTTTTTGTGGCCAACCATTGGCACGTGTCCCAATGTCAAACCCACCCACCAAGTTTCATTCCTGTCAGCTGATTCCTTCTGGGTTCGATGATGAGTGTGCATAAACCGGTGAAATAAATATACTGAAGGATTTGTGCAGGTACAAAAGGCAAGGAAACATCCTGGACACATCGCCAGTCCATCACAGGACAGACACGCAGGCCTGAACCGTCACACCTAGGGGGAATTCAGTTTCTGACTAGGCTGACTGTATGTCTTTGGGCTGTGAGGCACCCCAGAGAAAAGCCATGCAGACATGAGGAGATCATCTGACCCGACTGAACCCAGGTCCTTCTTGCTGTGAGGTGACAATGCTCACCCCATCATGTCCTTTTTTAAAAAAAAAAAAAACATATATATTATTTAAACTCTGAAGCAATATGCCACTCTAGGCCCTGTGCTAAAGTAACCCTGTTCTAAAATCTGTGAAGGGCTTCATTTACATTTCCTGTCTGAAGGTAATGGTCAGACGTCTCGGTATGGAGCTGTAGAGGTTCCTAATGGTGTCCTGTGATAATCCATCCCATGCAGCTTGAACATCCTCACACAGTTCCTGCAGATGGTGCGGTAGAGGGATACCAGGCCTTCTGGACGTGTGACAACAAACCGTTCATCTTGGTGCTGACCACGGTGCCTCCACACACGGATTCGTTGGGCGTCTCCACCAAGACCAAAGCGGGACTCGTCACTGAAGATGACCCGCTGCCATTCTGAGTCACTCCATGACAGTCTGGTACGACACCACTGCAGTCTTTGGTGACGGTGACGTGGTGTTAAGGACAGTCGTGGTAACGGTCTGTGTGCATGTAGTCCTGCGTGGTGCAGCCGTCTGCCAATGGTGCTGCACTAACAGGATGACTCATGGAGGACACCACTGCTCGCTGGATGTCTGTAATGGTGGCTGTTGGGTCAGTCAGGTGCAGAGATAAGGCCCGTCCTTGCCTACGTCGCATGTGTGCGAAGCTTATATCATTCACATGTCTCTGATTTCGTACATATCCACCTAATTTCATTCCTGTCGGATGAATTCTTTTTTACGATGACAAGTGCATAAAGAAGGCAAGGCTGTGAGCCAAAGTGGTGGCCGTAGACAACAACATGCCCTTTCTAGCTCATAGGAATTCTGGGTGATCCAGCTGTTAGCCAAGGAAATTATGGTACCAGCAAGGATAAAACGGAAACTTCTGGAAGCAGACCTGCATCTATTACCAGTTAACATGCCATGTGAAGTGTGATCTGTCCAGACTAATGTATACATCACCTTTAAAAATACTGGGAACAGTAAAACTTCCGATTTGGGACACTTACCTTCTGTGAACGTAGCATTAACTACCGATTTTTCTGATAACACACAACACATTGCCACAAATGCAATGCACAGTGTGTGTGTGTGTGTGTGTGTGTATAGTGTGTATAGTGTGTATAGTGTGTGACAGCTTCGCTCTGTTGCACTTGATGGATGAGTTGACCTCAAGATTGACATGACCCATACAACAAAACCTCGCACCATCACCACACACACGTCCTCAGAGAGTCCCAGGTGGGGTTCTTACAGGTGGAAACTGTAGACAAAAGAACGGTGAGGCTCTGCACTGTGTTCATTCAGTAATTACTTTGCCTCACACACACACACACACGCACGCACACACACACACACACACACATACACACATACACACACACACACGCACACATACACACGCACACACACACACACAAGCCTCTTCCAGGGAATCTGACCCTAGCTGCTGCCCATCTGCCTCATCGTGCCATTATTAAGGGGCGATATGTTTATCACAAGTCCATTCAGAGATAGACATATGTTAGCTTATGGCTCTTGTGCTTTTGACATATCCAGTAGTGCTCCAGTTCCGATGGACCGATGGACAAACCTTCTCCCACTTCTCTCACTCCAGACCATAAGTAGCGAGGCATCCCCAGCTCATTGAGCTACCACCACCATGTACTGTATGGTGTTATTGCGGCTTGCTGTGTTGGCTTTATTCCAGGATCACTTCCTAAAGTAGTTAGTCAATCTCATACCAAATAAGCCTTTGAAGTTTGAACCTACAATAAAAAAAATCTTCCCCACCTTGTGCATCAAGATAGTTCTTTCTTCTCGTACGTCGTGTTTACTGACGCACCTGTAGGGTTGGGATCTGTGTAGTGGTAAACAGCAGTGGAGCTGTGTTTTCATTCTGGAGGACTTTTTACTTTAACTCCTCTACATTTCAAACTCTAATATCTGACTACTTACTCCACTGCGTTAAATCTGTCCTCCTTCTGGCTCATGTGAACATAAAAATATAGCATGTCCAAACAAAAGAAGCGTGAAGTGAGTCCACCAATCAGGAAAAAGGTCACTTTGTTTTGAGCTTATTTTGACCTGTTGCACAGAGCTTGGTTCTAGCTAATGTTCCCTGTTCTCCTTCAGTGTTCTGTGCTGATGATGATGTGAGTAGACGTCAGGGTCAGACTAATGAATGAGCTTCTATTAAAGACTGGTGGACTGAGAGACACTAGAGTCTCTTCACCTACACTGAGCTGATGAAGAGTCCTGTTCCAGAAATGATAATAGAACATTAGAGCCGTAATAAACCATGCTCCTGTTACTCTCCATACTTAATTACATCTGAAGGTACATACTTTAGTACTGTTACTCTCCATACTTCAGTACATCTGAAGGTACATACTTTAGTACTGTTACTCTCCATACTTAAGTACATCTAAAGGTACGTACTTTAGTACTGGTACTCTCCATACTTAAGTACATCTGAAGGTACATACTTTAGTACTGGTACTCTCCATACTTAAGTACATCTGAAGGTACATACTTTAGTACTGGTACTCTCCATACTTAAGTACATCTGAAGGTACATACTATAATACTGGTATTCCAGTGGAGGTCTAAAGGGAGGAACTGGCACTGACACTGGAGGAGGAGTTTACCTGGGTGGCACTTGTGTACTTGTCCCACCAGTGACACCGTATGGGCTTCACTAACCTTCCCTGTCGTTGTTCCTCTCCGACCTGCGATCTCAACACTGATCAACCAAACCAACAAGGGCTGTTCAACCACATTCGCCCTCTGCTTAACCGAGGCCAAGAGCCATGCGCAAAAACACCGGTTCTCATATACGCGGCTTTAATGAAGCGCCAGTCCCGGCACTGTGAAACAGAAACGCAGTGAATTTGCTCCATTCATTTGTGTACACAATTTCCACATAATAAAATATATTACATCAGCTCGTGTTTCTCTTTCAGCTTACGGACCTTCGGGAATAACCGTGTTGATGTCATGTGTTTCATTCATGTCGAGCGTATTCACGGCATTCCTTTATTTTCATGGCTCTTCGGTCGGGATACACTGACGGGATCTGGATGTGGTCAGAATGCCCTCATACAGTCCAGATTAACACAATGTCCAGTGCTCAGTTCTGCCAAGCAAAGCTCACTCTTTCTTTCCCTCTCTCTCTCCATCATTTTACCTCTCTCTCTCTCTCTCTTTCTTTCTTTCTCTCTCTCTCTCTCTCTCTCTCTCTCTCTCTCTCTCTCTCTCTCTCTCTCTCTCTCCCCCTCTCTCTCTCTCTCTCTCTCTCCCCCTCTCTCTCTCTCTCTCCCCCTCTCTCTATCTCTCTCTCCCTCTCTCTCCCTCCCTCTCTCTCTCCCTCTCTCTCCCCTCTCTCTCTCTTTCTCCCCCCTCTCTCTCTCTCTCCCCCCCCTCTCTCTCTCTCCCTCTCCTTCGCTCTCTCTTTCTCTCACACACACACACGTTTCCTCCCTCGCTCTCTCTTTCTTTCTCTCTCTTTTTCTCTCTCTTACACACACACGTTTCCTCCCTCGCTCTCTCTCTCTTTCTCTCCATCATTTTACCTCTCTCACTCTTTCCCCTGCTCCAGCTCTTTTATAGAGTCTCTCTTTCTCTCTTTCTCTCTCTCTCTCTCTCTCTCTCTCTCTCTCTCTCTCTCTCTCACACACACACACACACACACACACGTTTCCTCCCTCGCTCTCTCTCTCTCTCCCCCCAGCTGTGAAGTCGGAGTCTCCGCTCAGCGCCCATGATGTATGAGCTTTCTGGCTCTCGTCAGACCGACAGCAAATCCTAAATCAAACTCCACCAATCAGCATGGTACTCCACGCATGCTTACCGAGAATTCCACGTGTCACTCACTCACTCATTCACTCACTTTCTTGCTCGCTCACTCAATCTCTCACTGGGGCCTAGGGTGCCCTCTCTAGACAGACGACTCTTAACGTCAGCTCTTGTTATTTTAATAGTGCTTTGGCGGCACTGTAACTAAATATGGTCATGCCAGTAAAGCTTTCTGAATTGAGCTGGACCTGGAAAAAGAAGGAGAGAAAAAAAAGAGACAGAAAGACACGGGGAGAAAGAGAGAGATGAAGCATTTGACTAAATGATTATTCCGTTTAAAATATGGAACAAATGTTCTGGTCTGTCACCAAGAATCAATCAGATCCGAAACAACGAGCAGGTGGTTTTAGAAAGATAGAGTTAATACGTCAGGTTCATGTTCCGCCGGTTACACGTGCTAAATCTGTTTAGGCTGATGGCGGTCTCTGAGTGTTTGTGTGTCTCCGGCGTTTGGGAACAAAGAGGTAAGTTGATTCGGACTCGGAATCCTCTAAACTACAGATCCATACGTTCACACTCAGACCACATATCCAGATTCCGATTCCTTAGAAATCCAGACCCGGAGTGCTCACTGGTGGTGTGCCTGCTCGGCCAGCAACACAGCAGGCAACTACGACATGAAACATGAGAAATCTCCTTTCACATGGAGACCCAAACCGCTTTCACTGTTTGAGGCAATGCAGACAGTCTGTCACTGACACAAGAGAAACAGACTCCGCTGATCTAGGTATTTGAACAGGGCCTACTAACACTCCTTTTCTCAAAGCAGCTTTCCAGAAATGTGGCTGCACCTCCCTAGGAGTAGAACTCAGGCTGGAAAACTCCCCAAGAGCATAAGGAACAAGACACGGAGAACAAGAGGCTGTGTTACCAACTTCTTAAGTCTGAAATCTCATCCAGTCTCCTTTGTCGTCACGGCAACTTCAGTTAGGACTGAATTCAGGAGAGACACCTCTACAGAACAAGCGGTCTTAAAGGCACTGCTTTATCCTGAGATAAGAAACATCATTATGAGGCAACATTCCTCAAAACTGCTCTACCGTTTCAGGACAGCCCCAAAGAGAGTCCTAACTTCGGTTCTGACTGCCTGTTACTATGGTTGTATGCACTGACAGGCGGTATATAGCATACAGGCATAATAACCGCCATTATCTGAATTGTAAAATGGTGCTGTCACTTCTGAGGTGGTCTTTCTAACCACATTTCCAAATCCACAGCAAACACCATCACCGTGCCCCTTCGCATGATGATGAAAACTCACCAGGCGAAAAGGTAGAGTGATGGCAGTGAATAATGAGGAGAGGGAGCTGAACACGGTGCTGTTTATTATGAGGAATAATGTTAGCACAGTCAGCTAAAGCTTTTAGAGAGTATAAACTGGAACTAGAGAGCAGCCATGCTCTGATAAACAGCACAGGCAATATTCATAACTCCCAATTTATCATACTTTAGTGCTGTTTTGACTTGCTTTACATAAGCAGCAATAGGTGCTTCACATCTTCACAGGTTTACCGTTTAGCACTGCAGGTACGGGTGATTGCTTACTAACAAACATGACTGCTGATTGTTGCCATTAATCCAGTAATAGCTAAAGGAGGAAATTCCTTTAGACCTTTCAGATATTAATAAACAAAAATACTGCCCCTGGAAAATATACTCATCATCAAAAATGAGTGGAGTAAGCAAGGACAGGTGTTATCGCTCTACCTGACTGACCCAACAGCCACCACTACAGACCTCCAGCGAGCAGTGGGGTCCTCCATGAGTCATCCTGTTAGTGCAGCACCATCGGCAGACGGCTGCACCACGCAGGACTACATGCACACAGACCGTTACCACGACTGTCCTTAACACCACGTCACCGTCACCAAAGACTGCAGTGGTGTCGTACCAGACTGTCATGGAGTGACTCAGAATGGCAGCGGGTCATCTTCAGTGACGAGTCCCGCTTTAGTCTTGGTGGAGACGCCCAACGAATCCGTGTGTGGAGGCACCGTGGTCAGCACCGAGATGAACGGACACCAGAAGGCCTGATGTCCCTCCACCTCCACCCCTACCTCACCATCTGCAGGAACTGTGTGAGGACGTTCAAGCTGCATGGGATGGATGATCACAGGACACCATTAGGAACCTCTACAGCTCCATACCGAGATGTCTGGCGTGTTGGGTTAGCAAACACAGCGACCCGACGCCATACTGAGAGACAGACTTCTGTATGTGTAGCTCAATAAATATTGATCATATCAGTCTAAATTTATCATCAGTTATTGATCCTGGTACCCTTTATCTTCCTTTCCAACACACCTGCACTCCCACACTCCTTCTGGGTGCAGCTGTACTTGATGATCAGTGTTCGCTACTTCCCTGTTCAAGTTTTATGAGGCAGTAAAAGGATTGCTGTATCCAAAAAGCTCTGTTCCTAACGGAGTGAGTGTTTGCATCCAAGGAAAACACAGTGAAGCTGCAAAAGGATAAAAAGTCAAATACCATTTAGCAAACCTGTGTGCAGAAATAAAACTGCACGGTGGATCCAGGCTTGGGTACAACGGCCAGCCAGTGATGATGAAGCCCCTCTCAACCAAAACGTAAAAAATATGTATATAGTTTTTTCAGTTTTATTAGAAATTATTAATCTTTAACATAATGTTTAAGCTTTGCCCAAAGTTTTGCACAACCAGTTAGCTGGACACCACCACTGCAGACATTTAGCAAGAAGCTTTTGTTCTGTGGTAATAACCACATTACTGTCTGTTACCACTGGGGAAAAAATCTCCTGTTTATTTTATAAAGTGCTTCCAAACCATTGGCCTGTAGTGTACTGTTGGAGTGTAAGGCCGGACATTGTGCAACCCCATAAAGCATGCATGACAAAGATGTAAGTGCTTTTGCAAACGCAATAGTGAGCTGCTATTGTAAATTGTAGCTCACAGAGTCACTCATTAGAGCGGTAAGCACTCGCCATCGAGTAACGCTAAAGCCTCGCTTTTAGCAGGGAAAAGAAGCCAGTGGACCTCAAATGCCTCGAAGGACGTGTGTGTGCAGCTCCCTCTTAGACTGATGGCACAGTTGACATGGGATACAGGGGGAAGACTACGAGGGTTCATTATTTTCTCCTTTACAAAAGACTGATAAATGATGAAGCAGAGCAGGGGCACCTTTTGATAGCTGCAGCTCTTCTGTGAAGAGTATAAACACAGACAGAGGGCCTGTATCAAATATAAAAGGCATTTAAGAAAAAAAAAAAACACACTTTTAAAGGGGGAATTTGAAATGGCTGGGGTCCAATCAGAGCATTAGGACGGGGAGGACCTGGGAGGCAATCCGTATCGTTTTCAACACGGACAGAAAATAGCACAAAGAGGGTTGGATGAGAGACAGAGAGAGAGAGAGAGAGGGAGAGAGAGGGAGATATGAAGATGAATGTGTTATGTGAATGGGAGAGGGGTAGATGAGGACAGCTAGAGTAATGAAGTTGTAATCCACCTCCCTCTTATTATACTGGATCTGCTTTAATGTTATAAATGAGTGTGTGTGTGTGTGTGTGTGTGTGAGTGTGTGTGTGTGTGTGTGTAGACGAGACAGTGCCTCAGAAAAATGGCTGTACAGCAGACGTAATGTGTCCATCAGTGTCACTATGTGTTGGGATTGAGGAAAGCCTAACGCATACTGGTATATGAGCTTATGTTTATCTTATCATACAAGATTGACTATAAGGGCTAAACAATACATCCTGTGTTAACCCCGCTCACAGCAGCCGTGAAGTCCAACTGTGCAGTTCTGGCACACACTGAGGGATCCTGCTGAAGCAGACGTGTGGGATTCACACATTATCATTTCTTATTGTGATTAAATGCTGTTTTGTAGACTGTACTGTAATTATATAATTACATGTGCACACTGACAGGCCTGAAGTCTATGTCTCAGTTCTCTAGGGATCTCACGTCCCGCTTTCACCCTGCATTGCTCACTAACAGCTTCACACAGAGTTCTTTTAAAGCTACCAGAGTGACCACTAGGGGGCATGCAGAGATGAACCTTGGCTGAGCCAAAAATCAGATATCTAGTTTCTATTCATGGGATGATTCTCAGTAGCAGGGTCACATTTTCACTGCTCACATTCGACCTGACATTTTAAAAGAGCAAACCATAAGCATAGTAATATCCTTCACACTTCAGTCCAGTTTTATTCTTGCTGGTTATCAACACTACTAAAACACCCTGTGGTAAATAATTTTGGCCGATCTAACTGAGATTAAGTTAAACCATGCTGCGCTACTGAGGAACCTACAGAGTCCTACACCGTGGTGGTGAAAAGACCTTGGGTTTCCAAACTGTAACGAATGGAGGACCTTTTTTAATGCTTTATTCTGATTGGTTAAGGAATGTTGTGTTGGGCTTGTTTGGGGGAGGGGCTCATCATCATTAGAAATCCATCCAACCCCCTGGATCGACAGCACAATATAATAATTTATTTATTATTATATGAAAAAAAAAAACCGCAGTTCTACCCACAGGGCCCTGAGCAATTCTCATTTTCAGGCTTTCCTATTTCATTTGAGTGCTTCCTTCTCTGATTTCAGGCAATTTCATTCTGAGTCTTGGTGTATGGAGTCTTGGTTCCCCTCACTGTATCTTCCTCGTACTCTTAGGGTGTTTGGAGTCTGGTTTCTTCTCAGTGTTTCTTCCTCATACTCTTAGGGTTTTCTGAGTCTTGGGTTCACTCAGTGTTTCTTCCTCGTGCTCTTAGTGTGTTTTGAGTCTTGGTTCCTCTCAGTGTTTCTAACTCGTACTCTTAGGGTTTTCTGAGTCTTGGGTTCACTCAGTGTTTCTTCCTCGTACTCTTAGAGTTTTCTGAGTCTTGGTTCCTCTCTGTGTTTCTTCCTTGTGCTCTTAGAGTTTTCTGAGTCTTGGTTCCTCTCTGTGTTTCTTCCTCGTACTCTTAGGGTGTTCTGAGTCTTGGTTCCTCACAGTGTTTCTTCCTCGTACTCTTAGAGTTTTCTGAGTCTTGGTTCCTCTCTGTGTTTCTTCCTCGTACTCTTAGGGTGTTTGGAGTCTGGGTTCTTCTCAGTGTTTCTTCCTCGTACTCTTAGGGTTTTCTGAGTCTTGGTTCCTCTAAGTGTTTCTACCTTGTGCTCTTAGTGTGTTTTGAGTCTTGGTTCCCCTCAGTGTTTCTTCCTTGTACTCTTAGGGTGTTCTGAGTCTTGGTTCCTCTAAGTGTTTCTACCTTGTGCTCTTAGGGTGTTTTGAGTCTTGGTTCCTCTCAGTGTTTCTTCCTTGTGCTCTTAGGGTGTTCTGAGTCTTGGTTCCTCTCTGTGTTTCTTCCTCGCACTCTTAGGGTGTTTGGAGTCTGGTTTCTTCTCAGTGTTTCTTCCTCATACTCTTAGGGTTTTCTGAGTCTTGGTTCCTCTCAGTGTTTCTACCGCGTGCTCTTACGGTGTTTTGAGTCTTGGTTCCTCTCAGTGTTTCTTCCTTGTGCTCTTAGGGTGTTTTGAGTCTTGGTTCCTCTCAGTGTTTCTTCCTTGTGCTCTTAGGGTGTTCTGAGTCTTGGTTCCTCTCTGTGTTTCTTCCTCGTACTCTTAGGGTGTTTGGAGTCTGGGTTCTTCTCAGTGTTTCTTCCTCGTACTCTTTGGGTTTTCTGAGTCTTGGTTCCTCTCTGTGTTTCTTCCTCGTACTCTTAGGGTGTTTTAAGTCTTGGTTCCTCTCAGTGTTTCTTCCTCGTGATCTTAGTGTGTTTTGAGTCTTGGTTCCTCTCTGTGTTTCTTCCTCGTACTCTTACGGTGTTTTGAGTCTTGGTTCCT
>JAMWET010004063.1:215000-240000 GCA_024036415.1 Prochilodus magdalenae | reverse complement strand
AAATGGGTTAACTTTAAGGATTTAAATTTTTCTGCCACGCCAACATGTGTTAAGGGGAACCCGGGCACATGGGTTACTTCGTCCTGGGCGGAGGCTACCATCAGGTGGGTGAATTTACCCACATCCCTCCTGACACTTCGTCTCCCTGATGGGGCAGTGTAATCAAAAGGTAAACAGTGCATGTTGTGTTAGAAACGGGTACTGCTACCACGTACTGCTTCCTCATGTGTCTCCAGCTCACTTCGCCTCAGGTTGTGGTCATTTTCATGTACACCCCATCACAAGTGTCAGAGACCAACCCACATTTATTTAATTTCCAGGCATAATAGTTATGAAGTTATTCGTACTCCTAGAAAGTATATAAGGCAATCTACACAGGAAAAGGAACTCAAATGAAGTTAATAAAATAAAAACGATTATTAAAACATCTCCTAAAAATGATCTGGAAGCCTCCACAGGTGTTTCTGATCATCCCTACATAGTGAGAAGATCCCAGGCTATAGATAACACTACACGATAAGATTGGTGTTCCTAGCCTTTACGTATTCTATTGCTTACATGTAGAAACAAAAGCAGCCATATACACCGCAACCTTCCCTGTATCTCGTGAGCAGGACACTGAAATGAAAAAAATCTGATTTATTTTACACACATTGCATGTAATTTAGACTTTGGTTAAGCACTGGAAATATTGCGTCATATTTTTGAATAACAGCTTTTAAACTTCAGTGAATCTTCAGATCATTACAGAATACAATTCTGCAATCGAAGCAAGCAGCAGTCCTCCACCCTACCTTCCAGAGTTCCCCTGCAGTGATCACACGTGACATCAGGAGCCCACGGTTTGTCTTGCTTCCTGACAGTCATCCAAAAGTATGCGCTGTAGGCCTCGTGCCTCTTAGCAGATGCTTTTATGGAGTACCTCTGCACTCTGGTTTTGATAAACTGGTCCACAGACGGAGCAGGATGCGTCTGCTAACCTCGGATGCTGCAACCTCTTGATGCCCTCTGGATTAAAGGTATCTCTGTATCCACTATCCACTTTCTCACCTGGAACATCAACTGAAATGGCTTTTTTAACACACCTGTATTTATATGGATATGTATATGAGGGCTACAGGACAGTTACAGAGCGTTCTAGACAGTTCTAAACACTTCTCAGGAGCTCTCACGCTTTAGTAACCATGGCCTCTGCATCTGCCAGCCAAATCAGCATTGTTCAGCTGGTTCAGAATATACAGTGAGCTGTAGAACCTCCAACAGACGTACAGATGTTTTACAAAACCCCGCCCACCCCACTGTAACTGTTAAGAGGTCAAACTGTATCAGCAGGTCTAGTCTGACCACCCAAACGCAGGTTAACACAGGCTGCATTTATTTACACTCGACTTTACCAGTCTCCGAGCCTCTGGCGCACAGACGGCCTATTGTCTGCGTTTAAGAGCTCGGCCTGAGCGATGAGCCGATGGTCCACAATGTCTCCCTCTGTGCTGTGAGCACGATGTGGGTACATGTGGAAGACCCTAAAACCACCCAGCGTACAGAGGTCAGCGGGGATCCGGTTACAGATCAGCGCCGTGGAAGAGAACACACTCGGCACCCTCACCGTTAACGTCACCGTTAATGTCTGACATCACTCTGAAAACACTCGTAAAACAGACACACACAGCCGCACACGCACACCCGCACACACACACAGCCGCACACATACACACACACACACACACACACACACACACACACACACACACACACTGCACACATGCACACATGCACACATGCACACATGCACACATGCACACATACACACATACACACATACACACACACACACACACACAGCCGCACATGCACACCCTCACACACACACACACACACACACACACATGAACACACATACACACACATACGCCTACACACACCCTCACACACACACAGCCGCACACATACACACACACACACACACACACACACACACAGCCGCACATGCACACACGCACACACACACACACACACATACACACATGAACACACATATACACACACATACGCCCACACACACACACACACACACACACACACACACACACACACACACATACATACACATACACACACACACACACACACACATACAAACACACATACATGAACACACACACATACACATACATACACACACATACACACACACCAACATACACACACACACACACACACACACATACATACACACACACATACATACTCACACACACACACACACATACATACACACACACATACATACACTCACACACATTCACACACACACACACACATACATACACACACACACACACACACATACACAAACATGCATACACACACACATACATACACACACACACACACACACGCAAACACACACACACACACACCTACACACACACACATACACACACACACCCCAAACATCTCTCCTCCATAATGAGCACTTATTCTCCACTTTGTACATCGCACAGCCGGATCCCGTTAACCAGCTTACCCGTCCGAGCCCATTTTAAAGTCCCTAATAAACGTGATTGAAGCTTATTACTGACTAATTGTGGGTTTTTAGGAGTTTAAGGTGTTCGGTGGTTTCAGCTCTGTCAGGACTGTCGTGAAGATCAGGTCTACTTGAGTTCCAGTCAGGCCTCGGGTGAAAACTACCACCATTAACTTATCACTAGTCATGTTCTAACAGACCTCGCGTATACCGGGGGGCTACACAGGTCAGAAATCCACGTACATGGATTAAGATTTCACATGGGTTTGTCAGGCACTTACTTTTTTCTAAATTTACCAGCACGTTTTTAACAAGACGGCAAACTTCACAGGGCCAAGAATAGAAATAAAAGCCTGTAGCTAATAGGAGGAAAGATAGAAGTGATATTTCAACCACATCTACTAAAAAAAACAAAACCCTTAAATCAACAAAACGCTTAAATCAACAAAACCCTTAAATCAGAAATAAAAGCTTTACAGCATTAAAATGCGTGGAGTGGATAAAACTGAGCGGCGAATGAATTTAAAGTTAACATTTTACATAAACACAATGATTAAAAAAACTAGACCTGATTTAGGAGTTTCTGATGCCTTTCTGATTTAAGCTGGTCCTGCTTGGGCTTTTAGTCACTACTTGAGAAGGTTTTGGTGCCCTCAGTGACTCACCTTGCTACTATAGCCCTACCAAAAAGAAGTTAAGTAAGGTGTGCTATTAGCATACTTCTCAACTAAAAATAATTAAGGTTTACATTTTACTGTCCTTATTAGTGACACTAAACACAATTATACCTAAATTGTATACTTAAATTTATACTTTTTATAATTAAACTCGGCTGATACTGATAATAAATACAGAAGTCTATTTGGCTTATACTTGAACTTAGTCTTTTGATCAGAACACATTTAAGAAAACTATAATTAAGTATTGCTTTCAACATAACAGCATCACAATATTCAGCAAATTCTGATTTAGGTTATTTTACATCTTTCATTTTTTGATTTAAGTTACAAATATGTTTTTAATTCTGGGTATGCGTTAATTATTTTTATATGTGTAGTCCACTGGTAAGTTAGAGTACAGTTGAAGGCATATTTTAAGTAATAAAAAAAATAATACTTTAAATAAAACCTAGTTTTAAATTTTAATATTCGAACTGTGAGTATTAAGTTCACTTCCAGGTACACTTTCAGCTGTTTAAAATCGACTTAAGTTTACAGAGAACATGCTTAAAAGTGTACTTTACTTGCTGTCACCTCACAGCAAGGAAGGGCTGCATTCAATACTCAGCCAGAGCGACGAGGGTCCTCTCTGCAGCGGCTGTCCAAAGACATGCCGCCAGGTGAACTGGAGATACTCAACACCTATAAGCTTTACCTGTACGTTTTAGTGTCGTCCAGTAACCCCTAAGGTTTAGTATAGTGGGAGTCCAAAATAAACCACAGATGTGAACTGGTTGCGTTTACTCCTCTTACACCTAAAATATACTTAATATGTATTTTATAAACTAAGAAAATGGGAAATTTAGTCCCAAGAAGTATTAAAATACTACACTTAAGTTACTTAAAGTAAACTAATATTAGTAAACTTACTCCATAAGGTATACTCAGGAAATAAACTTCAACTGTACTTAAGTTTACTTCATAAAATTAGGTTTTAAGATTTAAGTGTGCTTTATTTTGTAAGGGTAGCCGGTTTTGGTGCCTGCAGTGTCTCGTCTTGCTACTGTTTGAGTTTTTAGTTACTGGTTTGAGTGTTTTGGTACTTTCTTGGCTGTTGAATTAATTTCAGGGCTGTTGGTACAGTTAATGTCTTGTTTAGAGCTTGGCGAGAGACAGTTTTGGTGCTGCTTGCACATTCATTCGCTTCTTTGACCTTTTAGTGGAGCCATTTGTGCTTTTAGTCGCTGTTGCTTTGACAGCCGTTAAACCAAAAGTAGCTTCCTCTGCTGTCAGAGCTGAGCCTCTTTCACTCTCTCTCTTCCACAGCACAGACTCTCACGGCTAAAGCTAACTGACACCGAGCAAATTAGCCTCACCATCACTCACAGGCGGCAGCAGCCAGCGGAACAGGCAGACAAATTCATCAGGACCGGAATCCCCCCGCCCGTCTGTCAGGGCTTCAGACACTTCTTTTCTGCCGTGTTTTCCAACACATATTATTCTTTCCTTGTGTCTTCTCGAGCAGGAGGGCAAAGTGATGTGCTGCTGTTTTCTTTAGGGGAAAAAAATGAAATAAAAATAAAACACCTGTCCAAATAGCAGGAGAGCGGCCTGTCACCAACGGTGATGACTGCATTTTTCCCCCTTTCTTTTTTTTTTATTCCTTTTTTTCTCTTCTTTTATATGGTGGGCACGAGGCACCATAGACATGCATTCAAGTTTGAGGAGCAACAATATAATAATAATAATAATAATAAAAAAACAATCAATAAAATCAATCAATAAAAATTAAATAATATTATTTTATATGTATATAATTAGCTATTATTAATACATTTTTATAGGGTTTAATAATTTTTGTTTACCTTTTTGTTATCTCTAATAATTTTCTTATTCTTTATCTTATTTTTAATTATTTTTAAATTGATGCTCACTGGTGGTAAATTAATGCAAGACAGTGACCTACAATGTACACACAGACCAAACACACGACAAGGGCAGTGCAAAACAAACTGCCAGACAATGAACACTGGATAAAATATAAAATTATCATTTGGCTTTGATAAGCTTAGCTAATAGATATTCCTTGGATGCTACATTTGAAAAACTAGATATGCAAAATTTCACAGCTGAAAAGTGTGGGGTAAACCGAAGTTGTTTAAAGCCATTACCGTTACATCAAAAAGAACTGGTTTGAGTCATCATCCAACATAAACGTGGTACAGTAGAAGAGCCAGAGCGAGTACTTTAGATAAATGATTGGTACCACTTTAAAATAAGTCTACCTTTATAAAGAGTTTATGGATGGTTTAAAATTAGTTGACTAATGGTTATTAATTAGGCCATAAACACATGAAAATCAAGCTTTTCTCTAAACATTTTCATTCTTCATGATTTTTTATTTTATTTATTAATTTATTTATTTATTTTTTTGGTGGTTTATTTTTGTAAAGCGTCCCTGGGTTTGTGAAAGGCGCTATATAAGTGTAACCTATTATTATTTATTATTATTAATAAGCAGTTACAACACATGAATAAGATAGACAACAGTGACTTGTTATTAGCCTAACAGTGAACACATGTACTTTTATACTGTTAGAGTTTTACTAATCTTACTTTGCTTTTTCCATCAGTCCACATAACCCTGTCAGCTTCAATACATATTCACGTGCATCATATGGAGGAGCTCTTTTTAATAATGTGTTATAACTGCTTATTAATAATTTGTAAAGTGTTTATGACCTAACTAATAACCAATAGTAACCTATTAACCATCCTTTATAAAGCTAGCCTTATTCTCTTCGTATAAAATTTAATAACCTTTTTTATTGCACTTATAATGTCCTTTTATAATGACCTTTCTCTAGGTACCAAAGACTGTTCAGCCTGATTTCCTACTAACTGGAATATTATCCAACAGATGCACGGTTCTCAAATAAGAGCGTCTGCTAAATGTTAAATGGTAAAAATGTAAAGTCGGTAGGATCTCTGTACGGAGGTCTCTTATGTTCGAACATTCCTGAAACCTGAAAATATTTAGAATTAGAGATGCATGAAGGTTTGACTGTTATTAATAATGTCAGATAATTGCTTACAGTAAAATGATTGGCATGGGACAGATGCTTGGATTGGATGCATCTCGGCATGAGGCTGATGTTAAAACTGAACTGTCAATCCCACAATTGATGACACATTTACAGTATTGGACTCCACAGGGACGAGTCGCACCTCTCACAGTCCCAACTTCTACACCCTATAAATCTCCAGGCACCAGAAGATACACACGGGTACGAAAGTGCTAGTCCCATAAAGAGAGCGTCTCGTTCTGCGTACACATGGAAGCGTATCACCTGTCTAACTGGGCTCCTTTACGTGAAGATAAAGGCTCAAAGGGCTTTTCCTTCGTTAGCAGTGTGAGCGTAAGCCCTCTCTCTCTCTCTCTCTCTCTCTCTCTCTCTCTCTCTCTCTCTCTCTCTCTCTGTGTGAAAAATGCCCCGGCAGGGCTGAAATTACACCTCCCCGGGGTCTCCTCCATCTTCAATCGCATTGTCACACCTGGAGATGAAAAACAGCACGTCGGCCATGTTTCAGGACACTTCATACACCTGCTTTAACTGATACCAGGCCTATTGTTCGCCTCTCCATCACGGTTTGTGGTTTCACATCGACCCAGACGGTTTAATCCGCCTCGCCTAAGCTCCGAAAAGAGCACTGCTACGAGCACCATACGTATACGACTCTAGGAATACCGTCTTCGTCCTACAGCCCGTAATGCACTCTACAAAAGATCATGGAATCATGGAAATTTGGGAAACGGAGGTGTTTTAACAGACATCAAAAGTGTCTTTAACTGCTTTAACTGCATTCACTTCCCCAGCAGGTTAACTCATCCTTGTTTAATCTCGGCTGCCAATCCCTTTTAAAGTCTCCATCTGCAGGAAAAACGCAAAAAGCCTTCAGGCTGATGAGGCGAACAGCCCAGGAGAGCAGGACAGAGGATTTCAAGCAGAACTACTTACCCGGATCACATTACACTCAATTACAGCCATCTCGCTTTAAAATATATTCATATTGGACAATTTCCCTGACCACATGACCGTCATCTACCATGGCAATAATACGACCTTGGGATTGGGATTTGGAAAAACATATGTTTCACATTTCCGAAGCACAAAAAAGGTAATAACCATCATAACGCGTTGTAGTATTTTAATAATGCTTACAAAACAACACAGGTTTCATTTCTAAATGTACAGAGTATACAATATTCTCTTTCACTAGGATGAGTAAAGCTAGGCTTGATAAAGTGTAGTGTTTAAATATAGAATTTTTTTTTTTTAGAAGACATTCGACAGAACTTTTCCGAGAGTTCTTCAGATCCCATTACAACCAATGAATGAAAACACTTGCAGGATTACAACAAAAGAAAAAACAGACTTCCACAAGACAAATAAAAACCACCTCACGTAAATATGGTACAGCTGAGCCGAGGACTATGGCCATTGCACTGTCACCACATTAGCAGTCATTAGCCCCTTATTGGTCCAGAACCAGACATCATTATATCACAGGACATGACTGTATGTACTGTAACAGCAGCGAAGGAGGGAGGGGGTGGGGTGGTTTCATGGAGAGAGCAAGCACAGGTGAAACGGGAATGCCGGGTTGACAGTGTGTAAACAGCAGTCCGAGATTAATCGATACCGATACAGTCTGCAAAATCAAAGTCCTCAACTGTCGGACACGGCTCAGCTGGTCTGCTCCTCTGTGTCCTCGTTATTCGGTATGTCCAGAAAGACTGCAGTGCTCCTTACACTTCCCACCACAATTCAACCTTTCTCCTTTAATCCCTTTGGGCTTGCTTCCAAAAAAATAATAAAAATAAAAATAAAAATATATAAAAAATAAAAAAATACAATCTAAGTTTGGCGCTGTTATGCTCTGCTTGTAAATTAACACTATGTTCTGGAAGTCATTCTGGCTAATACGCAAAACAAAGAGAAAAAGGAAACTGGAGGAGAAGGAAAACGTGTAAACGAGTAGCGAGGTTCTGCTAGCAGTACCGGCACTTCCCCTCAACTACCTCTCTCTCTGTTTTTCCCTATTTACAAAACACTCATTTTTAGAATCGTGCTTCTCTTTCATGCTGTAAACACGAGGACTGTACTGCTGCTCTCCACAGCAGAGGAAGGAACGGTGAACGCAGCAATCTGTCTACGCTGTGTGTTACCCATAGTCAGCTTAACCGCGACACTGCTTCAGAATTTCAGCAACCAAACGGAGGACACACAGACACACAAAGAGGTGAGTGTGTGTAGCTCATGGGCTGCGTCTCGGAGCAGTTTGCTGCTAGTGACTAAACCTTTCAGAGAGATTTAAACAAAGAGAGAAAAGAAAAAAAGAGAGAAACAGGGAGGTGAGAGAGGGGGATCCAGTGTCTGCTGATCACTGTATGACACACATGGAGCTTCGCGGAGGGTTGACCGTCCGGGCCACAGACTCCTGACTGTAGTTCACGATGTCCGCCTTCACAACCCGCTACACACACCAAACATAAAAAGGAGAAGACGTTAACTTTGGCATCGACCCTTTTCTAAACCCCTCGTGATTTACCGCTGAAAAGGTTCTCTACGTGTTTTTATTAAACATGCCTCTTAGTAAACACTCTAAAATGAGTTTTCACTAATAAACTTATTATTATTATTATTATTTTCAGGTGAATACAAAATAAATGAGTCAGTTATGAATTTAAAGCACTTTAGGAATTTTTCTGTGCTATCAGAATCTGCAGACTTGACCTCACTCTGAGGAAATTTTGGCTTCCTATAAATTTCAATTACTACCGTATTCAGTTTGTTGGCTAGATGTTTAACTCTGGCTACGTTAATTCTATTGCAGCTAGCAGAGTTCACTAACTGAAAAGAAACGTAGCTCTGTTTCAGCAACAAACTAGGTCAAACTAGTGTAGAATTACAGCACCCGGTTGACTTGAAATACCAGTTAAAGAGAATGGCTAAATTACAATTTAGTGAGAAACGAAATTTAATGAGAAATGCCACTTGGAAGTTCTGCAGATGTACATTACGGTAAGTATGACTGAGCTCAATTAAAAACATCCCGGTGGTCTAACACAACTACAGCTACAGCTAGAGAGCAACTACCTCTACAGCTACACAGCTCAAACGCTGACTCCTCCATACACACTCACTCAGACACTCACACATACTGGTACGTTATTGAACAGAGCAGATCTTGCTCCGATTGGAGTCTTGAGCAATCGGTCCCTCATCCTGAGGATAGTCCACCAACTCGGCTCGAACTATCCGCTATAGACGTGCATACGCCAGCACGCACACAAAGCCATGCAGGCGGAGACAGGGAAAGACGTGGCAAGGCAGGACAAATGGACAAAAAACAGAAGAGTTATGAAAATGAGAAAGCAAAGTACAAGGAGAACAAAGAACAGTTAAAAAGCGTTTTCAGCTAAATATGATTTATTATGAAGAAAGAAAGAGGAGGGCTGGTTTCAGAAAACTGGATGCCACACTCTGGCCTCTCATTAATCTCTCTCTCTTCCTCTCACACACACACACCCACACAGTTTTCCGGGATGATGGAGAGGGCTCCTCGGCACAGCCTATCGGTTTAGAGGTCACGACCTCGTGTTAACCTCTTTAAACGTGACAACTGTTAATGAAAGTTCATACATACACGCACATACACAAACATACGGCGGCTGAGCGGTTAGATAAGATTACTAAAGAGGATTCTTCCCAGTAACAGCGAGGAGACAGTCCAACGTACTAAACGCAGACGGGTCACTGAGGAATCAGAGGCTATACTGTAACCCTGTTTGATCAGGGTGCACACAAGCACTTTTGTTTAAAGGGTAGATTCATACTTTATATAATGACATAAAAAAATATAATTTAAACAAGATCATCACACATAACGAAAGACATGCATCATAACTGAAGACGTGACTAGATTCTTTGTACCTGGGCAGCTTTGTGTTGTGTTTATACTGTATAACATTCAGAGAAAACTGAATTTACAGATGAATGTTTTGTAATTAGTTAAATACTTTTAAAGTTGTTATTTTGCAACGTTTTGTGATTTTTGTGATTCATTTTGTGGCTTAAAAGTTTTGAATAATTTACTTCATCATGACATACTAAGGCTCTGAGAGACATAAACACCTACAATGCATTTTGTTCCAAAAAGTGGGATTCCAGAATACGTTAATAAGGTGTTAGTAAATAAGATAATTTAATTTAAACATAAAGTTGATGTATTAAATTTACACCATTCACTCTAAATAGGTTGTGTGCTTACCTGTGACTGCTCGATTTCTGCTTTATTCAGTTTTATTCCCAAAATCTCTGCTGCCACTCTCTGGAAACAAAGGAACACCTAGAGAACACACATGCACACACGCATCCACATTGGCAAAAAAAAAAAAATCTTTAAATTGGTTTAAACAAATATACAGTCACTGTTGTTAAGACTGTCGTCTCTTATTTTTAAGGCCAGCTGTTATTTACATTATGTCAATTAATAAATCAATGAATATTTATTTGTATAGCGCTGTTTTCAACCAACGTTGTCTCAAAGCAGCTTCACAAAAAATCAGTTTGTTATAAAGGAAAATAAAAACACTGAGTTAATGTACAGACAAAGGAAGGGGAGGGGGACTGGGTCCAAGCCCCCCTTAAGCAAGCCAGAGGCAACAGTGGCGAGGAAAAACTGCCTTGAGTGAGGAAGAAACCTTGAGAGGAACCAGGCTCAAGGGTGGAACCCAACCTCCTCAGGTCGAACAGGATGAGACGAGAAAGACAGAACTAACAGGAGGAGGAGCTTAGAACATCTATTAGATCCAGTCTGATTAGTCCAGGACAGAGTAACTGTAAGATGTGCAAATTTAATGACGAATAAATGAATAGAAATGGTCTAAATCTATAATAAATTCTACCATAATGAATTAATGTGAAATGGTTTCATGTAAGTTACAATTTTGGTAAGATACAAGGTTTCATTCTGACAATGGGAATACGGTAAGCCTACATAACATGCCTGGTTCTACAGCAGGTCAAATAAAAGAGAGGAGTTCTGGAAAGAGAGAGAGGCTGTGTGCATGCAAACATGCGCATGTCAGAGTGTACGTGGGCGTGTGCTTGCACTTGTGTGTTGCTGACCGAATCTCCCGTCTTGGCTGAGACGAACTGGCTGATGAGGCCGTTTTCCTGGCAGAAGCGCTGGTGCTTATCCACTTTCACCGTCCGCATATGCTCTAGATCAACTACACAAAAACAAAAATACATGCACATTAGAGGAACACATTTAATAATGCAGAATGTTCAAATCTGCATCTGAGAGACAGGATGTAACCACTCCACCACAACCTGAATGAGAGAAAGTAGTTTAGCTGAGAGGCTAAAATTCAGCTCCTTGCTCTCGCTCTCCCGTAAACAGCCTCTTAACACATGTAGTACACAGTGGCTCCAAACGGGGCACACAGCCACTTTCAAATAAAAACTCTCGGGTACGGACGAATCCAGAGATTACACAATGTTCAATAAACGGAACACAGGGGGAGAAGCGGTAAGCACTGCTTAAGCACCGAGAATCTTTCAGCCTGTCACTCATTCACTCAGGTGCATAATATTGTCTTGGCAGGTTTCTCTGCCTGGGTGCAGTGACAAGCTCCAGTATAAATACTGGAAGGGTACAGGATTAAAAACCAGCGCAGGGTCCACAGTCGGGGGTGAATTGTGTCAGTCATCAAAACAAAATTCAATCCCAGGCAAAGTCAGCAATTTCTAAAACACAAAGCTAATAAAAAAAAAATGGCAACAGTATTAATGAGGCCATCCTATTGTTTGATGTTATGAGGATCAGGCATCATATAGATAGATAGATAGATAGATAGATAGATAGATAGATAGATAGATAGATAGATAGATAGATAGATAGATAGATAGATACGTATTTGTATCTGGGCTGTTTTTGTGAAACCGCTACTGGCTGCTAACTGTCCTTCGGGATCAATAAAGTATCTCTCTATCTATCTCTCTATCTATCTATCTATCTATCTATCTATTTTATTTAAGTACTGGTGTTTGTGTATAACTGGGTCCTTGAGTACTACAATTTCGTTCCAACCCATGTACCACATGTGATGCGAATGGCAATAAAGTTTCCTTGAATCCTTAAATAAACATTAACTTAATTAATTAATTAACATTTAGGGGTATAAAGCTGAAAGAAATGAAAAGCGCTAATGCATCAGTAATATTAGTAATATTAGTAATATTTAATCTACGATTTAGACAAAAACGAGACTACTAGAGCAACAGGTACCAAAACTTTATTATTAATCATCAATAAACACAGGACAGATACGTATGTGTGTGTATGTGTGAGATATATACGAGGAGAGAGAGAGAGAGAGCGAGAGAGCGAGAGCTACATGCCTAAAGGCTGCAGCTAGCATTACAGAGTATTATCCTATAGAACACTGTACTTTTTACCCTGAGCAACCATATACCCACACATATACATACACGCTGACCTGTCTTTGAACCCTGCTGAGATAACACCTGTATATGTGTGTGTATGTGTGCGTGTGTGTGTGTGTGTGTGTGTGTGTGTGTGTGTGTCAACACCTGGTGGTTGCATAAAGCATCTTAAATATTAATCTAAAGTTAAATGCTTACGGAATGCATTATCAAACAGCAAATTCAACTTTGAAACTCAAAAATAAGATACAGAAGCATCTGAACGTCTCAGTTTAGGTTAAATTTCTGAGTAAACCAGAGAACTAAAAAAATCAGGCCAAACTACACTTCCATGTTTCATGCGAGAGCCCACTGATTCACCCAGAATCTCAGCTGTGCACCGTGTGTGCCTGGTTCCATCACTTTAAGAAAGTTGTGGCCTCAAGGAACTGAAATCTGTGCTGTCAGCATGGACTGATTTAGTGCACGCACAACAATGTCCTGCCTCACTGAAAACCGTCACACACACCCGCTGTGATGTCACCGCAGGGTCACTACCAGGTCAACACAGAGGGGTCAGGTAGAGGTCACGGAGCTTAAAGGAAAGGTTCTCTTCTTGTCTTTCTCTCTCTCTTTCTGGGCTTTGTATCAGGGACGGACACGCCCGGTGTCTACGGGACTCTCTGTATAAGAGTGGGTCTGTGTGTACAGGTATAGCAAGGTATTGTGTTTCCCTATACCTTCCTGCTAGACGGTTTCTATTCAAGCTTTCCATCTCACCATCACCCTGCTTTCAAGCCTACGTTGAAATTGTTAGTGTCCGAGAGAGAAACAGAGCCCTCAATTGTTTTGAAAATAAGAAGCGAATTTCCCACAATTCATTAAAAAATGAATCAGTGTTACTGTTGTGCAGTGATATGTAGGGCTGCCCTCTAGAAGTCGATGAGTCGACTGAGACCCTTCAAGAAGACAACAGTGACCTTTTTTCCTTCGGGATCAATAAAGTGTTATCTTATCTTATCTTATTTGTTAAACAGACTAAAGCTTACAAACATGCACAAGAACTTTAAGAATGTAAAAAGACATTTTAATAATTATTAAAGGGAAATAATGAATATATATTTATGTTCTAGCTGGGCTGTGACGCATGGTTGCTAAAAAATTAAACCCACGTGACGATGTGCGCTGGCGGATCACCGTTGAAGGAAGCTAAAGCTGTGAAGCTGAGAAACACGGGGGAGCGATGTTTTAGAGAAAGAGGAGGAGCTTCTTAAGAAGAGAATCCGAAACAAATGAAATCTGATTCTGCTCGTCATTTAGTCAGACATCCAACACTGCTCCAAACGAGGGAGCTGACTTTCGGTTTAGACATAACGGCTGTTTTGCGCTGAAGGAAAAACGGACCGAAGACGTTTGTTTTATTATAATTCCCTTATTATAGAACCTAAATTACAGATATTTATATTTTTTCGTCTCCAGCTAAGATTATCTTTATTTAAAGATAAGTACAGTCAGTAATACGCCTGCCGATAAACGAGAGATAATGATTTCAGTGCGGGTAAAATAATAATTAAACAGTTTCAGGTCCACCATTCTTCTTTTCCTCTAAAAATAATTAGAATATGGACTAATCTGGTTTTATTTAGCAGTTTATTATTTATAAGAGATGAAAGACGAAGGGTCCTCCTACTGAAGAAGCTGTTAGAAGTGAAATTAAAAAGACAGGCTATAAATACGAGCTGCTGCCCGACGCTACACTCGGTAATTAAATCAGGCTCTAGTTCAGATCGATCATCATAAGCCCCGCCTCTTTAGTTCAGAAATACGTTCCTGTGACTCTGCTGACTTTCTAGATGAAGAGATCAGATCTGAACCGTATGCAGACTGATGTACTGATTACTAGATAATGTATATGGAGAAAAACGTGAACGAATGGGCGAATCGTCGTTCAGGACGGGCAAATCCGATTCCACTGACAAAATTTGGAGTCGGGTACAGCCCTAGTACTATCTACAGATAACATCACATGCTTGCACTGTAGATGCTTACCATGCAGAGAGGAATTTATTAGTACTCAGGACCAGTGTTGACTCCGTTTGCATGTGACTGTCGCCCTACAAGTACAGAGATGTGGGGGCTGAGCAGGTAGTGGCCCATTTAATGATTACTTCTTTGCTACAAGCTCTGAATCTCCGAATCTGACAAACATAAAGCATTCCATGACACACTGTGATCCAAATAGTTACACAGCAATGACACATTTAACAAAAACTGAAGAGACCATTTAACACACATACACACACACACACACACACACACACACAGACACACACACACACACACACACACACACACACACACACACACACACACACACACAATGCAGATGCATTCCCTGGCACTCACACTAACTCCCTGTCTCTATATGTATAAACAGGTAAAAGTGAGTATGTGTGTTTTATTAATGATGGTCTGGAGCAGAGGAGGCTCTCTGGCTGCTACCATCACTAAACACAGCTAATCCTCTAGATCCATTAGATCCTCAACACTTCTACAGGCTTATTAATCAACCTTCCATACACGCTCTTACATGTACACATAGACACGCAAAATCTAGATTGCTGTAATGGTCGATTTCTTAAGGCATGTGTACAAAGACAGTTATAAACAAAAGGCATGCTTTACTCAACACTGACTACCGCCTGGCACCGCTGGCCACAACTTCTCACAGTCTGGTCGCTGAACATGCAGAGCCCATGGCCTGAGTGACCACTTTTCTTAAACACTTGGCGAGGAGAATCATGATGAAGTCACATATCGTCGCTGTCCAAAGAAAAACAGGCATCTCCAAAATGGGAACTTTACAGGAGAGGCCAAAAACCTCATCCATTTAAATGGAAGTCAATGGAACCAGACGTCTTTCCATGCAGCTTTGGGCCACATCTGTTGAATCCTTAAGAAATTCACACAAATTTAAAACAGTGATCAAATGAGGCATACAAGTAAAAAATAATGGAGATACATGTTTTGCTTTGGACAGCGAAGATATGAATAATCACAAATCACACGGTGTTGGTATTTAACAGCTGTACTGTTCATGTTAACACCACAATCGCTCGAATGTAGAATTCAGACCCAGCTGCAACCAGACAAACATACAAGGAGGACCAACTGGGGTCAAAAAGACAGATTACAGTTAGATAAAAGCGGACTGCATTGGAGAAGCATTGGGTTGAAGTGGAAGAAAGGTAGAGTGTGATTTTGAAAATCATGTGACTTGATATTCTGAATAAACATTTTACATCACTGGCAGACATATACACAGGTGACAAAAAGGGAGGATGGAAAGGACTACCTGGCTCAGGTAGTGACAAGACAAGCAAGATAGAAATAACCTAAACAGATTAATACAAGGGCCAGACTGGACAGGAGGTGATATTCAGAAAGCAAAACATACAGCCCTAGCTTTCGATACGAGCTATGAGGTCAGATGGAGTTGTGTTTTGTTCCTGCAGTAAGCTTATTTACTGTACATATGATGTGCTCTACTGGCAAGTACATATTATTATATCAGCCTTATGTCGTCCTGTAGATTGTTTTTTGTTTGACTCTGGAGCGCTGTTTAACTGTGAGAGCAATGTGGCCCCAACAAAAGGACCAGCAAACGGCCTAGAACTGAAAGATAAACATCACTGAAGTTGCTCAAAGGAAACACCAGTAAATCATTAGGTGCATGATGTGGTTACATGCCACTGTTTGAGTGGGTAAACATGTGTGATTCCAACAGACCACACACCAAATATTACAAAATAAAAATAATGCTATTTATAGGTGCCTCTTTGATCTAAATCAACTCCTTATTTAGACTCCCCTCTAAACGTATCTGTACATGCCACTGGTGACATCAGCACTCCAGTAGCTTTAGAAGTTTTATAAGAGTGGTGCTCTGCATCAATGACACAGGGTGTCCTCGTCATACCTGTGAGAACATGTGGTTCCTCATGTAGCCATCACAGCTCTAAACACACACACCAAGCACAGAAGGTTACGCTAGGCTCTGCAACATGTTCACAAATAACAAAGACAGTTGTTCACACGTGTGTGTTACGTGGTACATACATCGCAGTAGCTCTGTGTATGGTCACAGCTGAACAGCCAGCACCATCAGCAGCTCAAAAATGAAAATATTGTTTCCATAAAGGTCTTTAGTATGAAGTAAAATTCAGCATTTGTCCCCGAAGGTGTGCACAGTCTCACCCGCGCGCACACACACCACTTACTGGCTTACACACCAGAGATTTTGCATGTGAAATGAAAAACCTCAGGATATTTTGGCAGTTACCGTGAAAAGTATTCCTGACATGCCTCATTCAGTATCGATACAAACAGACTAATGTGTTTCGCTGAAGAAATATTTTCCTAAAAGCTATTGTTACCAAAAATAGTGGCTGGAAGTCTGCGGTGGAGTTATTGTACATATAGGCTTTCTCCAGCAGTGGGACATGGAGAACAGAACAGTGTTATTCTGCTCCAGACCTGACCGTCACACAGAGAGTCCAGCGATCGCGCACGAGCGCACATGAGCAAACGTGCAAGACAGAAAGAGACGGACAGACAAAAAATTAAATACATCTGTTAATAAATAAACACATACAACTTATTATATCGTCGCTGTCCAAAGAAAAACGAGTATCTCCAAAACAGCAACTTTACAGGAGAGGCCAAAACCCAATTTTCATTCTAATGGAAGCCAATGGAACCAGAATTTTTTCTACCGATCCTTGGGCCATTTCTGCTGGTCCATTCATCAGGAAATGAACACACTGTGTAAACAGCAGGTCATGTGATCAAATTATACATAAAAGTAAAAATCGTAAAAAATGGAGATACATGTATTTCATTGGACAGCGACGATATCTTAATACATTCACTTTCATGAGCTGCAGAGTGGTGATGATGTGCGCAGAACGTTTACCCACAGAAAGAACAGAATACAACAGAAAAAATAACGAGCAATATGAAGAAACAATTCAATATGATGACAAACAACAACAAAAAGACTGAGTGTACACAGTTCAGCCTGCCTTATCAAGTTGTGAGTTAACCCTGACCCAAATTGTCCAATAAAACCTCCAATGGTGGCTATATCCATGCTGAACACAACTTAATATTTTAACTTAATATTTAAAAACCAATTTACTTCAAAGGGTTTTTTACTTTGTTTATTTATTTATTTATTTATTTTCACTTTGCTATCATCATAGCACTACTTAACCATATCTGTGTATAATGCCATGTTAATATCGAGCAAAAAAATCTTACATCATACATTAATTATATATTTATTATTTATACTCTTATAGATACATAAAAATGAGAAGATGGTAAATTACTGAATTCAGTTGACGCATCAAAAGAGCGCTGTAACAACAACACCGCTTTTAGTCGGTGTGGTTAGTAAGACGTCTCATGGGGGAAAAAAAAAAAAAAGGAGGATTGAACTAGATCTCCTGAACACGACCAGTCAGCAGGTCAAAGCTTTCAAAATACGATTTCCTACAGCCATCTTTATCCAGGTAAATGATGGTATGATGTCAGAACTGGCCATTAGCATTAGACATAACCCCAGCCCGATCAGGTAGACAGGGCTAAACAAATCCCAGAGTTTGACTCCATACAGCCTTGTGTACATTACAGTCCTCACCATCATTTTTCTCGTCTAATCTAATCTAGACCAGTGTGTCCCATCTCCCATACTCACTCACTCATGCATGGCACCAACGGATACAGAACTAATCCCGCTGTTCACTTGCTATCTGCATTTGTGTATGTGTGCACATGTTATTAATGCACTTGAGGGTTATCAGCATGTGTAGATCTGGTAGTGGAGGTCTGCCTCTCTCTGGCACTCTCGTTCTGTCCGTCCGTCTGTCTCTCTCTCTATCTGTGACTCTTGTGTGTGGAGGGGGTTGTTATTAATGCAGCGGTTGGGGGTTATCAGTGTGTGTGGATCTGGTAGTGGAGGTCTGGTTCTTCTCAGTTGGTGTCAGTGTGTCCGTACAGCAGGAAGACCAAGCAAACACTAAATAAACTGTTTACGTGTGCGTGTGAGAGATAGCAAGACGAATCATCGGCGAGCGTTTTAAAGAGTTAAAGCTTAGTAAGTGCATGTGTGCATGTAAGAGAGATGGAGCCATGACAGATTACAAGGAGAAAAGAGCAATGGCTACACCTCGTCCCTCTCACCAGGAAATGTTTACTTTAACAACCGCCGCTGTGGCGTCATGCCATCTGAAACACACATGCACACATTCGCACACACGCCAGAAATTCTACTTGAACTTATACATCTCTATTACCCAAGCTTGTGGTGTGCCTCAGGGTTCCATTACGGGTCCTCTACTGATGCACTCAGCGATACAATAACAAGCTGTATCTAAAACCATCAACTGATTCATAATACAGCACCGACGCCTGCTACCTGCAAATTAAATAAAAACAGAAAAAGATTCAAATATTAAAATCCCAGACGTTAGCCACATACGACAGATCGACCGTGCTGAGAAGCTCAAACTGAAAGAGGAATAAATGCACAAACAATTCGGTGCCTATAAGCACACACAAAAATGCTTATTAATTTCTTAAGCCCCAAGTGCATTAGGCCCGTGCAGAACACACAGAAAGAGCCCGGTGAAGTGAGAGCTCTCTTTGTGCTGGGGTCAGCCTGGAACATTTAATGGAGCAGGTAACTGCCAGCAAATAAACTTCACATAACACTGTTAACAGCCACCGACACTGTTTAACCTAAACACACAGCGAGTGTGGGGACAGGACAGAGTTATGCGGGTCGAACCCCACAGTGAGGGCTAAGGGGCTTTTATGAAACTCGGAGGACCTCTGAACTCCAGCCATAACTCGGCCCGCGGCAGTCTCGCACGGAGGAGAGCGGGGCTGTGGAGGAGCGGGGAAGTGCTCGTCTGGTCTTTGGGGCTCGCTAGCTGCCGTTAAATAGCTCCGCTAACAAGCTGCTCCCTGGTCAGGTCGTTCCATTAGAGTGAGCATGAGGGAGGCAGACCCCTTTGCCGATGCGCCTCTCTTAAGTGGCTCTGCAAAGTTATAAACACAGCGACTAACAGAGCCATCAGCACACATCAACACCCATTTACTCTGATAAAGCACAGACACTGTCTGCAGATTGAGATACTAACACGCACACAAACACTTCCACTACACATACCAAAAATATTACCGCATTTCTCCTGGTTCACTGGGGTTAAAAATAAGTCTGGGCTCAGGAGCTGCATCTAGAGTTGTAGGTACAGTATTTATAAAAATAAAAATAAAAAATATGTTGTAGAATTTCAGGTTTAAAATGTCGCGTGACTCTGGCATAGCACTGTTGTGAAGGCTCAAAGACCTGAGTTTGGCTCCAGTAACACACGCCAGGTTGTGCATGAGATTCCACGAGGAATGGGACGAGGATGTGGTGAAAATGCAGAGTAAGAGCGCATGTGAAAAGTGTTAGCTTGTGCGTATAGTCCTGTAGTCCGGCCCAGTGTCCTATAGGACCTACACGACTGTTTCTCTTGTTGAACTGCAGTAATGCTAACTGAGATGGAAAGACTAATGCCCATGGAGGAGGTTTAGCCTTAGAGTAATCTACAATCACTCTTTATTACTGGGTTCTCCAAGAAAGCCTGAACCTACACTTAATCTGTGCTACAACACAGGATACACAGCAAGCAATGTGACCCAAAGCACTGGACGGGGCCTGGGAGTTCAAGATGAGCCGCCCTAGAGCAGAGTTGGACTGAGGGTTAGATTTAGACAGCGCTAGCAAGGATGGCCTCAGCTTTTCAGGAAGTCACTGAGCTGTGTAAGCATGTGGAAACGGCAGTGCTCCGGCTTGGTGATGCTAATCACTCTGGACATTGACTGCCTCTTTACTGAATCCGCTGCTCTATTAAATGGCTTCATAGCATGTAACTTCATAAGCAATATGAAAACAAACTGTTTCATAAATGCCACAAGCACAGCTCATAAAAAGCAGCCTGGGCCTAGCATTAGGGTCTGCGGCCAAAGTTTGGGCAGCTGAGCAAAACTTCTGCAGCTGCCAGGCCACTCAGAACAGCATGGAGGAGAAGCTGCCCAATCCCATCAGTGGGAACAGCAGCCGTAGTCATGGATGTGCGTGTGTTTCGGTGTGAGAGATGGCGGTCAAATGAAGTGTTCAGAAAAACGTGTACGCAGTTCTCCTTTCTTTTCTCTCCTCCACCCACATCGCCATCAGCACTGGGTTGCACTGGGTTGCAGTCTGTATGTAACCAAGGAGAGAGTGTCTGAGAGTGAGGCTGAAACAGGGTGATGGTGTGCCCATGCACGCAGACCTTAACGAGGGGTTCTGTGTTTGGCACATGGCGTTGTCAAATGGAGAACAGGTAAACTTCTGAATTAAACATGTCTGTGTATGTGTGCATGATTCCCAAGACAGGTAACACTGCTGTCAATCTCACTCTCTGTGAGGAGGGAGACGCAAAAACTACAGGAAGCAGTTCCTTGGTGTTTCCTTATATGGCTAAACCTACTGTGTTGGTAGCATGGCCTACTAGAATTTAGACAGACACATGCTAAATTAAATTCTAGGTATTCTAGAACCTGGCTATTGGTTGAGAACATTCCAGCTCATTCACTCAGAGCATTCCTATTCATGTTGAAACAGAAGCAAATCAGAGAGAAGTAATACATTCTGAATTAAAAACACGTTTTGGATCACACAATAATGTTGCCATACGTCATACTGTACAGCGGTCACACACTGTGTACGTGAAGCTGTATGTAAAATTGGCTGATTTTGATTATTTATTATTAGGAGGGTCTATCAGACAACCATTCGCCTTACTGTGCATCTCTGAGAGTGCAGTGTGATTTCAATGACAGTACAAGAGGCAAAACATCAAACTGCAAACACACCATAGGGCTGACTTGCTTACTTCAGAGAGCAAACAATAAAATCCTAAACTGCTGATCTTGGGGAAAGTGGTTTAAGACTAAATGTGTACAACTGAGATCGTTTTGTATTCACACAGAGTAAGATTATCCTTGCATATATGCAGAACCAAGTGTTGCTTTGAATTAGCTTGATTTAAGTGTGTTCATTAGGTTCACATCACGTCACGAACATTACTGACAAAAATGTAAAAGTAAAACGAACAACAGTAACTACGCATATATGTTTTATTCATGTAGAAGCAACACACATATTCAAATCAATAGAGATGCACTGAACGGAACACCTTTGGGCCAAAACTGAAACCCAAAAAACTCAAACATTTGGCCAAAGACCAAATACCAAACACCGTTTTTCAGTGTTTCATTATTTTAGTCTTTTTCTTACCACAGCATAAACTGAATATGCTAAATCCCATATAGCAAGCAGATGTGGGCTACATCTGGCAAAGACATGGGAGTACTGGCCCACTGCTGGCCCACATATTCACAACATGCATTTGACCCACCTGTCCCAAAACAGATCTTGTCCACACAGATGTACACCTAAGTGCCATCAACTCATCTGGGCCAGATAAAAATGGGGAATGTGGGCAAGACTTGGGCCGAAAAACAAAACAATTAAAAGAAAACAATTACTAAACTGCAGTTTAAACATATATTATATTATATTCATATTTTTAACATCCAAGGACACCAACGATACCAAAACAGTATGATATATAACAATATAAAAATCCAAAAGTCTAAAATAATGCCCATCCCTGTCTGCATTCAGAGAGAGCAGCTTGCTCAATGCTGGCTGCAATTTTATCGTGTTGTAAAATTGGGGTCTTTCTTCCTTTAAAAAGGATGCAGGCAGAACAATTTGGCCCGATAGTTCTGGTTGCTGAACATTTGGTGAATCCTTACAAATCAAGCTCATTCAAACATCTTTTATAGGTAAGCCATAAAGAGAAAAAATATTTACGTGCAAATGAGTTGGGTAGCTGTGTAAATTACAGAATTCCAATAATACCTTTAAATTCACGTGCACCTAAGCCTAGTGTTTAGTAATGAGTAAGCGTCATGATAATACTTTAGCATCATAATGAAAAATTGTCCCACTGAGCATATCACAGAAATCACCTGCATGCTGTATTATGTGAGAGGATCATGTCTGGCCTGTTTAAATTAAACGCAGTGCAGTGTTAAATGTGGTGCTCCTGGATGGTTTCAACAGTTCTACTTTATTAAACCTCAAAGAGACATCATGATCTGTATTATGAACTGAAAATTTCTTTAAAGTACTGCGATATTATATTTTGGCCATATCACCAACCCTTATAATGACCATGTTATGTAAGCTAGCTGATTCTAACTTTATAAGTGAAACAAAAACATGTTTAGAGTGATTACCAATCAGTCTAGTCAAGCTCTGATACCTCCACTCTCTCAAAAGCATGAATAAATAAAGAACCGAATTAATGAGCAAACAATGATTACTGAGTTCACTAATTCCATAGGGCAAGTGTAGATTACACATACACCCTAAAGCAAATGGATGTATGTATGTAGGCGTGAGGTGTGTGTGTGTGTGTGTGTGTGTGTGTGTGTGTGTGTGTAATTGGGGGAGGGGGATTCTAAGACAGAACAGTCTTTGTAGACTCGGCCCAGGTCACTGCTGCGTGTTAAGATGTGTGTGTGCGTGTGTCTGGATGCATTGGGACTGCACTGGGAACAGGTTTCCTGATGGTCAGAAGTGTTCTGTCAGCAGCTCATACATCACTGGATCATCTTTCTACTGCAACTAGGGCACCGCAGGGGTACACACACACACGCACACACACACATACACACGCATACACACACATACACACACATACACACACATACACACACATACACACACATACACACATACACTCTGTCATACACACTCAGGCATATGGACTAATGCATGAACACACACACACAAATTCCATACCTAGATATAACTAACATAAACAAACAAACACATGAATATATGCAATAATAAAAAAAAAGCCTACAGCTCGTACAGAAACATTTCAATTCACATAACCTTACAGGCCGATTCATGCGTGTTGTGTGCAGGGGCCCAGAGTATGGCTATAACACTTTATGGGCTCCCAGGACTTATGAAAGCCAACAAAAACTCCAGTGCTGAAGAGCATGCAGAAGACCACACACATGCACACAAATTGAATATGGCTACCCTCCACCTACATCCATCTATCCATCTATCTATCCATCTATCTATCTACAGTAAGGATGCACTACTATATCGTATAATACCAGGATAGAGGGACAGTTGCTCAAATACTGTCTGCAGTGGAAAGATTTTCACATTTGACAGATTTTTACATCAATATTCTTTGACACTTGTAATGTAATTCTAAATAAATGAGCGGCATCAGCAGACACATACATAGAAAATAATGGATATTGGAACCGGGCCAGAATTGAATTTTTTTGCATACATCCCAAACAGACAGTTAGGACAGATGGGAACATGGATAGACAGACAGACAGACAGACATGTAGACAGCCAGCTAGATGATCAACAACATGAGTTTAATTAGTTACGTGAACATCCAGAAGTGTTTGTGGGACACAGGTGGTCTGAAGTCTCAATATGAGGCCCAATGGCCCGACTGGTAATGTCATGGCTGCAGAATTATGGTAGGTATGTGAGTGTGTGTGTGTGTGTGTGTGTGTAAGAGACAGAGAGACAGACAGAAAGACAGACAGAGAGAGAGAGCACAAGAGAGCGAGAGTGAGAGAGAGCGAGAGTGAGAGAGAGAGATGTAATGGCCCGTGTCGTACCACACAAGTCGCTATGGCTGTTCCTCTCTACAGCACCATGTGCACCAATATTTACCTAACGGATCAACCAGCACATGTAGCACTCACCGCTGAGCTCACTCGTTCATCCACACAAACACATCTCATTGTTCGAACACATACCTTACCTTTGGAGTTACATATTCTGCATTGCCAGATTATACCGACCTTTGACTAGCTGCAGCAGCGCTAGCCTACAGTGTTCCAGACTATAATCTCAGGGCGCTAACTGATGTCCTAATCTCTGGATCTCTTTCAGGAAGGCCGGAGCCAGGATCAGTCTGTTGTGGTAGGTTTATTCGACGGCTTTCAAATACTACCATCACAGCAGTCATCATAATACTAAAAACTAAAGTTGAAATAAAAACTCAAAGAAATAATTTCTTAAAAAACAAAAAGTGAAAGTCTGACAAATAAAAAAATAAAAACAACACTTAAAAACTGTACAGTTAGCTTAAAGCTACATA
>JAMWET010004063.1:192500-210000 GCA_024036415.1 Prochilodus magdalenae | reverse complement strand
CATGATCTGTATACTATCCGTCTCCATTACTGCTCGACTAACAAACACACACCGACGTACAGATACAAGTATCTATGGCTCGAGCAGGGCCAGACTGAGCATTATTGTGGTGAACACTGAATACGAGGGGGTTAAAATTCTGATATTAATATTAATAAAATCAAAACATTATATACATATATTCTCAATTTAAAATGTTTACTGAAATGATTTATTGCTTTACAGAATTAGGTGAAGTATATAATTGAATTATATGTTATCACACTTCTTAAGCTTCTTAAATATCAAACTCTGTTGAGCAGAGCTCTCCAAAATGCACTTCTGGTTTATCACTTGGTATTTTTCCAGGTTTTTATGGGCTGTCTTGCATTTTGTTTACATAACACTCAGCATGATGGTATTCGGTGTTCAGACTCACCAGTGTTAGCCTGTGTGGCAGTTACACTGCTACAAGTGTTCAACTTGTGTTTGTCAATTCAGATATTGGTGGTGCCCCCTCTAGAAAAGGCACCAGGACCAGCATATTGTTGCCGATATGTATAATATATTTTCCAAGGATGCTACCACGTCAACTGTCAACTAATATCGGTCAGCTGATGCACCGGTCAAGCCCTGTAACTCACTAACCTAATGATGTTCTGTTTCAATGAGGGATAAATGTAAACACGGTAACAGGAATCCTGAAATTTGCGTATAAAAGATCTTAACGTTATTATAATTCATTTTCTTTCCAGTTAAGAGTGCTGCTGAATCAAAAGTATCAAAAAGTCGAGAAAATCATTTAGCTAAAAAGAAGGGTTTCAAGAGGTAGGTACACAATTATTGTTATAATAATAATAATAATAATAATAAAATAACCAAAATATATTACTTTGTTTTATATTTAGTGATTTTTATTTTAACTTAAATATTTTTCCTTTTCTTAATTCTAGCTCACACTTAATTATTAATCTATTATTTATCTATTTCTCATCATTTGATACATCATTGACTAAAAGCTGGCATAAAGCTACATGATATATATCACAATATTCTGACACACAGGTTGAGAGGGTTACCATAAAAATATTTCATTGCAGATGAGAGGTTATCTGATAAAAACATCTAAAGGATTAATGCTATTAAAATAATGTACCTGATTAATTATAGATCACACGTACTGGACTGATCACATACATTGCCTTCAAACAACTACGCAAATGCCAATGCTCACAAATCCTAGAGATCAATTTGGTGGAGGTCTTGTTTTGAGACCCCTCCTGATTTCTTCTGGTGATGCAACAAAGCGATAGAAGACTCACAGAATCTGATTCCCTGCATACTGTTGGCTCCCGTTTACCAGGGGTCTGGATCTGCTTAGGACCACCACGGAACAGGGATTATTTAGGTGGCGGCTCATTCTCAGCACTGCAGCGATACTGACTCTACTAGGTCCTTCGTCAGTGGTCACAGGACGCAGACACGGGCCTCCAGCAGTGACGCTGAGCTGTTTCAACACTCCAGCAGTGCTGCTGTGTCTGATCCACTCACACCAGCACCACACACGCTAAGACACCACCACCACGTCAGTGTTCCTGCAGTGCTGAGAACGATCCACCACCCGCATAGTACCTGTTGATGGACTACAGATGGACTACAGCATGAAATTGTAAAACTACAAAACAAATGATATAGATAAGCATGATTAAAAAAAAACAATGAGTGTAGACACAAGGGCTGTACCTCCTGAAGTGGCAGTCTTATGTTTTGTCAACAGCAGTAAACGATACAAAAATAAAAAAATAAAAAAATCCAAGGAAGTACTCACTTTTGTTGCCCACCAAAGCTATAACCGGTTGCACATCAGACTCCTCGTTTGCTTTCTTCACCATGCTGTGCCAGTCCTCCAGATTCTCAAAACTCTGAGAGTTAGTGATGTCATACACCAAGAGAACACCCTGCACACACAGAAACACATGCACACTACAAATTGCAGAAAGCGCATTACAGAAATAACTCACAGCACGATATATTAGATCTGTACATCACTGCTTATGATGCATATACCATCCTCCTATATTACTGCCATTTTCAATAACATGCAGTATATGGGCCTCTTTGTTTACATAGCCTGCCAGGAATATACCTCACCAAGACAACAGGAACATTATTCATTCATTCCAAATATTAATATAGTTAATAACAGTCATTCAAGTTCACAAAGCTGTTTCACTTTAAAGGCAATAGAGCCTTGGCACTGCTGTAGCCCACTCTGTCCAGGACACATGGCAGGGTGTTCCTGTGTCAGTGCGAGTGCATATGTGTGAAAGTCCCATCAGTTGTGTGTGTGTGTGTGTGTGTGTGTGTGTGTGTGTGTGTGTGTGTGTGTGTGTGGGGTAGTGTGATGGTGCGTGAGTATGCGAGACTGAGCAGTAGGTGGCACTAGTGTATGAGGAGCTGCTAGTCTCCATGCAGACCTTGCTGCCCAATTGACCCCTTTTCTGGGCTAGCAAGATGCAATCCCCCTGTGTGCATGCGAGTGGGCTTTCCTACAGCTCTCTTGGGACCAAACCTGTGTATAATTATTCCAAGTTTAAATTTTATATTGAATTATTGTTACAGATTCTTCCGTAAAGATTTAAACAATCAAAGACACTTTAAAATCTAGTAAATTCTTACAATTTTACCACAAATTCAAGATATGATGATATAGTACCGCCTCTGCACCACACTACACATTACTCATGGTGGGTTTTATGTGTATGGTGTGTGTTGATTGTACCTGAGCCCCATAGATATATTTATCCAGCATCTTTCCACCGATGGTTTGCCCTCCGATGTCCCACACTTGCAGGGTGACGTTTAGATTTCCTGTAACAGCAGATGATAGTATGCATGTTCTCCAGTGTTCAAACTATAGAAGTGTTAATACAGAGACGAACATTTAACTGCATTTAATTAACAACCAAGCATTAGCTACTACATCGATAGCCTTGTAAAATTATATGCATAATTTGTTGTTTGTGTAAACATGGATATAACTGTGGAAACAATGACAGACAAGAATTAAATACTGCACAGCAAGCTGCCTCAATTCAAACATTTGCTAACTATGCTAGGAGAGAGTGTGTTTACGTTTAATATTGTCATTGAAATCGTGCATTGGCATGCCTCTGGACAGTTGTACAACCAAAAAATAAATAAATAAATAAAATATTAGCATAATTACATCATCACAATAGCATAATTACTACGTAATTGTGGATTCAGCATTTTCTACTTTTCACCTTTTGCATGAGATCCAGAGCAAGTTTGATGGGATATTGCTTTTTGATTAAGTAAAACTGCCATAGTACTGCGGTCACATGATGACACGTACAATATTAAAATATATCACACACTTTCAACTAATTTCAACCAAGAGAATTTTGGCACGGCACATGTACAGGTGAAAGTTACACAATCCCATCACTTTGTTGGTCTCGAAAAAGAACTGACACATTGACACACCAAAAACGTTTTCATAAACAAACAATTTCAATGCACTGACAGATTTAACAGCTGCCTCCAATTGAGTTGCAGTTACCCAGTCCTAGTACAGATGCCTAGATGCCTCATTAGCCTCCCTCTCTCTGTTTCTGTTTGCATTTTGCTGGTCTCTGCCAAATCCTCTAGTGCAGGAAAATATATGTGGTGTTAAGAAAAATAATGGTAATTAAAATACAAAATATAAAGAGGGAAACGGAGGAAAATACTAAATTTGTAGAGTGACTGGGAACGTGAGATGTGTGCATATTACAAAACGTACATGCATATATATATATAGGCACAAATCATAGAAAGGTCAGTACCCACTTTCTCCCTGTCCCTCTCTCTGCTGGAAGCACACAGCGTTACAGTCATTACATCCAGACTACACATCACCACGTACAGCCACGCTGAACCCACCATGAAGCACCTCATGTGTGTTTCCACCCCACTCTCTTCACCCAGTTATATAAAACATACATTTTCTTTATTTATTCTATAATTCAGTCTTTACGGTAAGTGAATCCCTTCGGCTTGCAGCCAGGGCAGATTCTGCTGATGTGGTAAAAACGAGAGACTGCATTTCCCAAACCCCCTAAAACCGCTCCAAACAGCACACACACATATACACATGTACACATACGGCTGAGTTATGGTGCATGGGAGCGTGAAAACAAAAACAAGAAGCCTCGCTAATCTCTCCTCCCTGCATGGGAACAGGGCTGAAAATAAACGCAGCAAGGAAAAAGTGTGAGCACTATGTTAAATATGTCAAAAACATTTTTTCTGCTGCTGTTACAAAAAATAGACAGTCTCTGCAATGTCTCGCGAAAGACTGTCGGGATCGATTTATGAATTCAGGCATTCAGAAAGCGGCGATTAATACAGTACTCCACTAAAACTCAACAAACGTTTAGAAAAATATACACTTCATAATAGCTGTAGCTTTGAAAATTTCATAAAAAATAAATATATATTAAAAAAATTATAAAAAGTTTAAGTAGTTATTAGTGTACCGTGATCCACCCTAGATTATTTGCATATTTACTGTAAATTTGACGGCTTATTAAAAAAAAAAACTTGGATAAAAATATTTATGCATGTTTTTAGATGATGTATGTTAATATATTCAGGTGAAGTGATTCGATGTTTATAAAAAAGCCGTGGCATGTCGTCTGAGTTTTATGCTATGGTTATGTGATGTGTTATTCTGGGAGTTTACCGGTTGGTTACAAAGCAGAAATCTGATTCTGTAGATCTGGAGTTTTTCATTATCCCCTTACTCAAGTGTATGTAAGTGTGGTGAATGGATAAGTGACAACATCTGATTTTCTGCATTATTGTATTATTAAGTGCGTGTAAATCCACTCACTGATTTAAGGCATCAGCAAAACCTCATACCATCCATAAACCTCCTGGAGCGTATTATGAGTGCTGTAATTATGTGTGGAACAGAATCCTTCATGGTCAATTGCTGTAGAAAAATCAATCTTTTTCGGTAAACAATCGCACACATGGAAATCTACAGGATGTCTGGAATGATTTGCCACCAACTACATTAAAGAGAACCTCTGTACATGTTGGTATGAGTTCACTGGGAGTTTGCTGTCGCACACCACTGTAGCATCAAAGGATAAATGGAGTTCCCAAAGCTAAAAAGACCATGCAAGACCTTAAAGGCTCAATCCGTCACCATCAGATCAACCGAAGGGTATCTGCACTGTTGTTTTTAATACAGCTGACAGGGAAATAATACAATTACTGCAGCTAATTAACAAGCTGGACAGTCTACACCACTGAGTTCTGTGTGGGCACCGTGAGACGTCACCAACAGACAGATTAAGTTTAGTTGTGACTGACAACTTTTCAAATCCTTCTTGTTCCATTGATGCTACAGGCACCGTAAATTTAGGGTTGTGGTAGACGCACCTCCGCACTTCTCTTTGTACCCCACCAACACCACTATACCATCTTCTCGTATTACCTGTGTGTGTTAATGATGATGTAAACTGCTTGAATAAAACATTACAGTGGTGGTGTTGAATAGTAAGTAGACAGCTGACCGTAGCTGTTTATTAAAGGGAATAATGCTAGCATGGCTAACAACAGCTAGCATGGCAGCAAAAGTGAAAAGTGATGGCGTTCTGATAAACAGCAGTGTGCGCGGTCGTTCTTAATTTATTCTTAAATAATAAAATTCTTCCAGTTTATCGCACTTTAGTTTTGTATTGAAGTTTCCCACGTCTGCTGTATTTTACATTTGTAACATTATTTTGAAAATGGAATTTGGGGGTTAGCCTTGTCTGGCCAGTTTCTTGGTGACTCAAAAGACATAACAACTGCTTATCAACCCTGATCAGGCCAGAGATAAAATGCTCCAAGATAAGACAATTCCTAAGTAACGGTTAAATTTGCTCCTGTTGTGTGTGTGTGTATATATATATATATATATATATATATATATATATATATATATATATATATATATATATTTGTTATATTTACTATTATATTTACATTTATATTTACTTAAAATTATTATTATTGTAAAATATTATTATCATTATTTTGTTTTTTTTTGGAAGGTGGGGGAGGGGTTGGCTTTGCATGCACAGGGAGAGGATCAGGGGCTTCTGAGAGGAGAAATGCGCTGGCATGGTTTAATTTCCAAATACTAGATTATTACTAATTAAGCTGCCGGTCTAATTGATCCCACTTTCCTTTTAATGATCTGTTTTGTACCCCTTCTCCTGTAGGTTAAGTTGTCTGGGTTGTTATCCACTGACAGTGGAGATATATATATATATATATATATATATATTTATATATATATATATATATATATATATATATATTTATTGTTATATAGTATTGTTATATAGTATATATATTGTTTCATATATATATATATATATATATATATATATATATATATATAGTTGTCAAAAAGCCGTTACAAAGAAAAAAGCTAAACTTTGCCAATATAAAAGTGAACAGTGGGCTGAGCATCATTAAGTCCAGGCCTCAGCATCACTGAATGGGATACACTCGGAGTGTGAGAACTCCAAAAACTGAACTTTGAGTGTGGAAAAAGATCCTCTAAATAAAAGAAGCTGTAATAAAAAGGTTGAAATTGTGATATGACGTTTAAGGTGCTAGGCTGCTGTGTATCATTCTGTGTAATGTGATTTTCACAGTACTGTTTTAAGTAATAGTACTACTTCATAAACTTTGAAAAATTCAAAATAAAGCTGTAGCATTAATATCGATCATGTTTTGAGGATCACAAGAATTTACAATCATTTTCACATAGAGCAGAGATGTCAAGTAACCCCGCATCTCCACAATCAATATCCCCGTACAAACATACTGAAGACAATCAGGGACTGGGGGGACACACAATTTAGGGGACACTACCTCTTGCTTTAGTGAAGTATTTACCAAGTGAATAAAACTGAAAAGATGCAGACTCTTCTCACCGCACAGACAGACACAGACAGACAGACAGACAGACGCACGCCCACACACACCTACACGAAGGAGCTGCTGAACACTTCTGTCAAATGTACTGTGATTCAGGGCTACACAAGCATCACTCACACCAGTTCTTCATTCCCTTGAACACCCAGATATTAAAACACATTCACCGCCGTCAACCATGAGACATTTTTCACAGCACATACAGAAGACATCTAATGGGAGCTATTCTGGATTAACCTTTAGCCTTGATAGTGCACTTGAACTGTCCAACACTTAAGTTGACCCTGAGGAGGTGAGGCAGCACTCTTAATGAGCCCAAGCTTATTCAGCTTCACTTTCGATTCTCTAAGTACTTCAGTTTTAACAGTGAAACCTCTGTGTGTGTGTGTGTGTGTGTGTGTGTGTGTGTGTGTGTGTGTGTGTGTGTGTGTGTGTGTGTGTGTGTGTGTGTGTGTGTGTGTATATGTGTGTGCGTGTGTGTCCGTCCGTCTTGTGTCTCACCTGGCAGAGTGATTCTCTTGAGGAAGAAATCCAGCCCTATCGTCTGTTTGTACTGTTTCCCAAAAGCCTCCTGTGCAAACCGGGTGGCGAGTGACGTCTAAGAGAGAAAAAGAAGGTGAGAAATTGAATAAATCAAACAAAGAAAATGGTATTTCCAGAGAAAAAACAGGACAAAGATTAAACAGGGCAGACGACAAATCATCAAAATCAACACTGTTTACTGCGTCTGCTTCCTGCACCAGTTATCCTGGAAGCATTCAAACAGTTACAATACCAACTGTGTGGAACTATTTCAACCAGGGACGCTAGTCAGGGGACTAGTATCAAATATCCACCAAGTATCAAGAGGGGATACATCAGCCTCTGACTTCACCTTCCTTTCAAGTTTAAACCCAAGTCAAATCTGAATTATACGTAGCAAATAGTAAAACAGCAGAGGCTAAAGGTGAAATCACTGACAGCTGGAATACATTCAATATCATACTGCATCCTAATGGAATAAATTGCTGTGCATCACCCCTCCCTCTCTGTCAACGTGACACACACTGTAGCCTACATACTGTGATATTAGTACGTTTATTTTTGTAAAAAAAGTTTCCATTTATTGATCGTTTTTTAAATTTTTTTTGGCTTTGGCTTCTGTCAATGATTTAAATTCTGTTGCACCTTCAAAATAAACACACAAGTAAATAAATCTAAACACACAGACTAATACATTTCATTGACTATCAGTGCTGAAGGATGAAGTCCTGTCTAGTCACCGATTCAGGCAGCCGAGCCAGACGTTCCTCAGACGCCTTATTTTGCGCCCTGCTCACAAAAACGTAGGAGGATGCCATGAGCAAACAGATCCTCCTGTCATTCTAGTATCCTCCAATAAAAACATGCTTTAAAATAAACACTGCTGTTAATGTTACTGTTGGAGGACTTGGTCGCTTTGAGCCTTTCGGTTCCTTTGCCAGTAAAATAAAAAAAATAAAAAAACTCCCTCTGAACGAGATCTGTGTGTGTGAGTGCAGGGGAATTACAGCTTATGACACTGATTAGTGTGGGAGGGTGGGGGCCGGAGTATGACATCACTTGAATGACAGCAACTTAATGTAGAACATCACAGGCCTTTAGAAGTACAGCTGTGAGTGAATGTCCACACTCCACACGCACACCACATAACTCAACATGCCACACACACACACAGCTACAGAGTGTAAACCGTGTGTGTGCTTTCAGGATGAGAGGAATAAGGGTGCGTGGGAAAGGCGGAGAATGCTGCGTAGGTGCCAACTTCCATTCAGGCTGATGAATGAGAGGGAGAGAAGTGAACGGCAGAGCATCTAATAGTAAACTCAAGAATTCAGCCGAGAGAGACTCCAAACGGCTCTTCCTCACATTGAGGTACCGTTACTGAGATTAACACACATGTAAACCTCACTCCTACTTCCACAGACAGACACACTCAAGCAAAGGTCCCAGTAAGCAGACTGTTACCCCCAACACGCCATCGATCTGTATTTTCTATTTTTATTTGGGCAGATCCGTGTTAATATCTTAGAAATTTAAAAACACCTACACCAAACAAAACCTCTTACTCACTGCCCTGAACAGCCAGTTACCTCTTACGTCTGAGGCGGCATTTCATTTAATACATTTAAAAAGGCCACACATTTTTTATTCAAGAATTTTACATTTAGTTAAAGAGGAAACAATGGAATTTATGTTGAAATGTCGCTAGACTAATATAGGCAGTATAAATGAGTTTCCTTTATTTGTTTATTTAGGCCATATAGGCTATATATTTAGGCTATATACATTGTAAGCTTTTATGTTTAGAAAAAAAAAGACCATTAGCCAAATTTCGTAACACCTTTCACTCTAACACGCACACAAACGTGTCTTAACAGAAGGAATGATGTACACTACGCAGTGCTCTGAGTCCCCAGGAGCAGGACTAAGAAACCCTGAAATAAACTAATGCAGTGGATCCCAAATGTGGACCTGAACCATCCCTAGCCATGCACATTTTGGCGTTTCTCACTGGTTTAGCATAGCTACGTCACATATTTATATTACAGCAGGACAAAAAACAGGGCTGAGAATGGAAGTTTGCACTGATAATCAAAAACTTCAATGACCAACAATTCAGAGAAATGCAAATAAATATCACAGAGATTGTGACAGATATTACTGAGGGCACTGCAGTGTAGTGCAGCTGTAGCCTTAGCTAGGTTAATTATGATGATGTTAGCTAGGCCCTGAAACAATGGAGATACACTTCACTGTTACACTGTTAATATACATCTTACAAATGCTAGCCATCTTTACCTCTCTCTCTCTCTCTCTCTTTATAAATCTACACCAGATGTGTCCTCGCCTGGCTTACTGCTGAGTTTGGTGTTTAACCTGCTTAAGTCAACTCAAAGTGCTAGGGAATTATGGAATTGAATCAGGTGTGTTAGATGAGAGAAATATGGGAACATCCTAAAACATTACAGCACAAGTGGAGCCAGATACCCATGACTGTGTAGTGTAGGGTTCTCAGCCCCCACTACACACAGGGATGGACTGACACCATGTCTTCCCTTCCAGTACTGATATCTGATCCTAAAGTATCTGCTGACTCAGAGCACCAGCACCACTCATAACTTGATAGATATCTATAAATCCTGATATTTGCATGCATGTTGGCTTTCTCATAAAACATGACGTTCATATAAACAGCATTCACTAGTAGGGTAACTCCACATTTCAGCGGTGTCAAATAAAAAAAAAGACACCGTGCTCTTTGTCGTGGCTTAAGTTCCATCTACTTCAAAATCAAAAGTGATCAGATCATTATTTTTTATTTTTTTTATACCTTGAAGAAGTTCGGTAATACAGCCTTCAAGCGTGCCTACGTCACACGGTGTTGTCTCTGCTACTCTCAAGCACACACTGTGATTCGCTGTGAGTCTGGTGTTATGTGCCACATCATTAAAGGCTGTATCATAGCTACAGCCTAAACACCTTTTACTACTGTGCTTCCTGTTAAATTTTGCTGACACACCATTACTTCTAGAACCACACAGGGCAGAAGTGAAAAAGCCTGATGTTGCATAATTTAAATATGTTACAGGTTATGCTATACAGTCATGCATTAAACAAAACGAACCAAATCTTAAAAACATAGAACCATTTTCCTTGTGAGAGAGAAAATAAAATACACCACACACACACACACCCATGCTTGTTCTTGAATGGATCAAGCCCTCAGTCATGGGCCAACTCAAACTGGTTCGACGGCAAATTACTCTGAACACTCACCAGAGTAAGGCTGACTGGCTCACTGTCCAGTTTTCTCTCCTTTCCTCTCTCTCAGTGGTAACGATGTTGTCAGTCATTAGGCCTGTCTCGAGCAAACTCCTGCTCAGAACTGCTCCCTTTCCTTTTCTCGTTAGATTACTTTCTTCACAACTAAAAGGATCAGAATTTCAACCTACTGAATCTAAATGAGCTCTAAATGAGCTCCACATGTCCGGAGCAGAACCTGTTAAGCCAAGAAAGAACGGGACAGTCCAATTTCCGAACATTCAAAAATAGAAACATGTGAATATGAGGACAATCCGCAACCAGACACACACGAGAATCTATTTCTGTCTACTGAATGCAGGCAGACGTCAACATTTCAACAATCCAAAAAAAAAACACTTCTGCAGAAACAGTGGAAATAAGATGGAAGAGAAGGGGAGCCGGGACACTAAGCACACTCCTGCATGCTCCGGCACACAAGCCAGGACACACGCTGACTTTATAAGGCCCTATACGGGTATGTGTCAATCTTTAAGGCTGTGTGTGATTGTGTGTGTGCTTGGTTCAGGCTTCACTTTCTCCAGACGGAAGTCAGCACCAAAACTATGGTTCTGGAGTCATGCTGAGACGGCCTGCATGTGGCCAATCAGAATTACACACCAACGCTAACGTGGCTCTATAATGTTTTTCGCCATGGTTGATGATTGGATCACTTTTATTCTAATTATTAATATACCAACCTATCATGTGCAGTTTTAGCATCCTTGAATTAAGATACCTGCAGTCTGGAGTTATGGTGGCAACTTGTCAGCAATAGAGAGGTTCTATCCCATATCCTGGATTAAGAAATTAAAATCTGGACTGCATGTGTTGGCCAATAGACCGCTGGATATCCAGGTTATCTGGTCAACAGATCACTAGTGCAGCAGTGTGTACTGAGGATAGCTTGAGTAGTGGTGGACACTATTACTGGTTATCCGTCTTGAGGATAAGCAGCACATACGGGAATACATGCACTGTAGATAGGGACAACAAAGAAAGTCTTAAGACCAAATTTAAAATTTATATAAAAAAAAAAAAGCCCTGCATTCAATTTACATTCATTTCAAAATGTAAGCACTAGGCGCCGTACCGAATGTGCTCCCACAGTAAGAACCCATGCGTACAGTAGGCAGTAGGTTACACACACCGTGGATTAAGCTTCGGGCAGCATTAATAGGTTTATACAGGGAGACACTGGAGAAAAGACTCAAGCCAGATTTAATCACAGAATTATCTTTGAGACCCATGTTAAAAATAGACTCTAGCTCTAATTCTTAGCCTCTGTTTTCATAACATACTCATAAATGATCAAAACCGATATTGATACATTCGAAAAGGTCTGTTACAGATCTGTGAAGCCTGTGGACCACTAATGAACACGATAAAACACAGGCCACGTCTGCAAACACCTAGACCTAGATACAATATTCTAAACTGTGTCCCAGAAAGGAATGGTACGTACAAGCAAAGACCAAACTAATAGATGCAAATAGTGTGTAACACATTCCCACAAGGCCTAATGCTGTACAAGAGCTCAAAGCACTAACTAACAGATTTTTTGTCGAACCTCTGTGTATCTGACGAAGCAACCTACAAGCAACCTAGCCATCTCGGCTATAAACTGTGTTTCCATTATCTACACAATTCAGCGGAAAGCGGCAGTAGTGCAAACATTACATTACAACAAACCAAAAAATCAATGCATGAACAAATACCAACACAATTAAATACAGTTTGTGTTATTTGCACTTGACTAGATTTCAGACCCTAGTCGATAAAATTATAAATGAATATATTATATTATAATACAATTAGCAATAAAAGGTCAAACACTGGCATTTTTGTTTTACCAAATCTAAGTAAAAAAATATCAAAACAATTAAAGTAAAAATAGTTAGATGTGATCTAATTATTTATTTTAAAATTTACATTTCTTGTATTTATTGATTGTAGCCTTCTGTTAAAGCTAAACCCCCTGTTAAGAAACTGGCTAGCATTGTGAGATATATACATGCTCCAAAACAGTGATATATTACAACCACCACAGATAAAAATAAACACATGTGTGAATTCCATGACTTAAAAATGCACTTTTTTAGTAAAAGTTAGACTTTTCACTCTAAATCCCAAGAAACAGCTGTCTGATTCAGTTTGTAGATGAGGTTAATATGCACCACTGGACATTCCTAAATGCATTTTCTACTTAAAGCACAAAAATACTGGTGTTATTTTTAACTGAAGACTAAAGACTGTTACTGACTCCTTGCTCGGATCACCCCAGCACACACTGTGCTCCACTACCTCACAAGACTGTACTTTAACTTTAACCTGTATACTTGAACATCTCAGATATATATTTACTTATCCAGCTGTTACCTGAACATTAGGCTGCTTCTACTACCTGCACTGTACACTTTATATATCTATACTGTTTACAACCACATACTTACTGATACTGCTCTACACTTTGCACATGTCCTACTGTACTGTTTACGCACATTGTGCATTGGTTTATGTCTGTTTGTCTTTTTTTTGACAAATTCTTTCATTACGGATTTAGGAAAGTTTCACAGCACACATGTTCAATGACACCGAACAGTGTGAGAATACAAACCTCACTAAAACAACAATCACTGTCTTTCACACTGTAGCACAAGGTCGTGCAACATTAACATTAACTTTAAATTGACCTAGCCTTAAAGACTCAAAACTGCCCAATCATATATCTGGCATACATATCTAGCTGCCTTTCCAATCCATGCATTATCCCATCAGATAAGCACTAGGAGCTTGTTAGCTACTTAGCTACTGGATGCTTTAAAGTAACTGGTCAGGTGTGAGCTGTCACAGTCAGTTCGTGAGCTTCGATGTGCTTTCATGTGTGTTTTTCTGCCAACTGCTTTCATTTTTAACAGATAACTTATGATAATAATAGTATATGAGAGTGTGGAGCAGTACTAGCATTAGCAGTTAGCCTCCTCTCTTCTCAGGCTGCAAATCCCCCTCACCTTTCCCGAGGCTCCGTCTCCGATTAACACCATTTTCAGTTGCCTGTCCTGGCTGTCTTCCTCAGAATCGGACATGCTGTTGATCTATACAGCGAGCACAGACTTCACAATACGAGTGTATACAACCAAGCAAAATGAATTTCAACGATCAGAGAAAAACCTGTAGCAGAAGCACTAAGCAACCAGCCGCCATCTTCCACCAACAGATACTCAACGCCGGCGCGAACCATTTTATTAGTTCACAGTTTGAGCACATGTACAGGGAAAGGCTGTCTTGGAAATTTACGGACTAGTGATTTATGCGAGGATACGGGACGTGCGGGTAACGCGTGACCGAACACAGAGCGGGGTAAGCACGGTTTTAGGTAACTACTGCCCCCTCCATCTGTTACATGGTCTCGTCCACCATGACGCCTCCTTGTTGCTAAGAGTAACCGAACGCAGGCGCGTGTGCGTGTTTATGATGCGTGCCGCTAGTGTTTTCAACAGCTTCAACTTAAAGCTTCTTCTGTTATTTTTGGGTTTTAATGTACAACGCCTAATATAGCCATTTTATTTATTATCCAAAGCCATCACTGAGCCTTTCACGTGTCTTCTGAGTTCTGGTAATCTGTGCAATGTTGATAATGGTGAAATGGTTGTTTATGTTAAATAAATAAATAAATAAATAAATAAATAAATAAATAAATAAATAAATAAATAAATAAATAAATAGTCATAGTTGTCTACCATATTGCCAAAACCCCCTAACTACAATGAAACACTTGTCTCAGGCAGCGTGTTGGCAACCAATCTGAGCAAACCCTTTCCATGAGGCACTATTGAGAAGGCATAAACGCTTCAGACGTCTGGTTCCTATCATCACTGCTGTGATCAATTCTGACACTGCGGGTTTCTCTATAATTACACACATCCACGTCAAAAAGGTTTTGTTGTATTTTAATGCTTTAATTGGGCGTTTTAAATGGCAGAACTCCCTTTTAACCAGACGTAGAAAAGGTACTGAAAATCCCTACCATTTCCAGTAGCTGACTACTCGAATAATTACTGTAATAAAAATAAATAAATAAATAAATAAACACAATAGCTATTTAGCTGAGTTTAGCTAAGTTCAATACATTAGCTATGTTACTTCAGATGTTAGATCCAGAGTTATTATTCATCTATTCCAAAGTTAATGGCTCCTAAAATGATGACCAGTTGCTTCTTTCAATATTTTATTAGCAAGAATAATAAACATTTGCATTTAGTTAAAAGTTCCAGATTTGTGGAAACTGATACAGGCTAACTAAAGGTATTCGAGAGGCCTACAGTAAGGAGAGCAGCTGTGATACTCTCCTGTTAGCTCCTTATGATAAACAATGCTAGCTAGCTGGCTAACGTTAACGTTTCTAGGGCAAGCAGGACAAAGGTAGATTAACGGAAATAGCTTAAATATGATACTGCATCATCTGTAAACATGGCTCTAATAAATAAACAACAACAATAACATTAAAATCAGCATTATCTTACCAGTTAATCGTTTAGCCCTGGGCCACGTGACCGTTGGGTCGGTTTCCGGAACCGCGAGCACCTTGGCGGGTGAATTTTGAAAAGCTGGGCGCGCGGGCCGCACGAGAGCGCGTGCAAATTTCACCTGATAAATGGTGTAGATCTATAGCATTTAAAAACAAAACACTACGCGTATAAAGAGTAATATAGAGGTATAATATTGGAAATGCTATATAATGGCTGTATTAATACGATGGCTAAAAGAGATAAACATCATATGAACCAGAATAAATAAAGTTCATTAAGAACAAGAACAGACATTGGATAACTAAATCCTGGAATAGGTAAAATGCATGACTCGTTTTTATTTGTACTGTTTGTTTTTGTGTGTAAAAATGATAACAGATCAGACAAACATACGGGCAGGAAGGGTAGGGCTTCAGTTCCGGTTCTCGGCACCCTTGCCTCTGGATCCCAGTACTGTAACGCCCGTCCTGTGCTTTGAGTAGCTTCCTGCTATGGCACACTGGATCTAATCAGGTGAGTAATAAGCCTTTCCCGAGTTGAAGAGCAATGGGATGTGCAGGACACGAGGCTTCCAGGACCGGTACAGAGCCTGTGCACTACAGCAGCATTCCTCACGTGTCTCTGTGGAGTCTGCCCTGTGATTGGTTAGGAAATGCTTACGGAAGCGTTACCCAAGATTACGACCACCCCGTTTTACTGGAGAGGAGAAAGATATGGTGGTACACAGCCTATGAATTTTGGAGTATTCGGGTATTAGGTACGTCTTATCATAGCATGTTAAAGGAATGTTTCATGTTTTGGAGTATGTTTGTGGCTTGATTACACTGAATGGGCCAGAAGGGTCTGAATGGAACAATCCCCCTTACTACAGAACCCTGAAGGAACCATTTACTGTTCTAAGGATGCATTGGCTTTATGAAGAGCCATTATGTGGATATGAGGAATGAGGAATATAAATCTGACCAATACTGGAATGAGTGGAATGGGGTTTGTGATCTACAACTAATCACCCAACGTCAGTACCTAATGCTCTTGTGCAATCAAATCAGATAGCAATGTTTTAACATTTAAAAAAGCTGGACAAACTGTATATTTACAATGCCCTAATTAATTAATATATTATTATTATTATTATTATTATTATTATTATTGTTATTATTATTATTATTATTGCTTGATGAATAGATGCACTCTATATATACTGCACTCTCTCTCTCTCTCTCTCTCTCTTTCTCTCTCTCTCTCTCTCTCTCTCTCTCTCTCTCTCTCTCTCTCTCTCTCTCTCTCTCTCTCTCTCTCTCTCTCTCTCTATATCTCTCTCTCTCTCTCTATATATATATATATATATATATATATATATATATATATATATAATTATTATTATTATTATTATTATTATTATTAATACTTTTTATTATTTTTTGTTGTTGTTGTCTTTTTGAAATTGCTTTATACTCTGATGAACAGAACTCTTCCTGCTCGGGACCTTTGATCTGGAAGTGTGTCTACAAACTTTTGACTGTGTACTAACCGGTGCACTCTCAGGCTTTAACCACAGCATAATAAACGCCTCCGCTGAAGAAACACATTTAAGCAACGCTGCTTCTTAACACGAGGAGCTGACCAGCCAGACTGACCGAGACATGAGGAGGACCACAGCCAGCGCTGATCGAGCGCGCCGTGTCCGCATGAAATGGCCTGGAGACGCTTTCCCCTGCGGGGACCGCTTTAAACAGGGCTCTGCCGCAGAGCTATTTTTCAAGACAGTTTAAACAGAGTGCGCTTTCAGAGTGCAGGGCGGACAACACGGGTCATTCCCAGAGTGCTGGGGACACAAATGGGGCGAGCTGACAGTGTTACCAACATGTCCTTAGTGTAAACGAGCCCCTTGGACTTAGCTCACCTCCACTCCACGGTCAGGGCTCCAGCGTCTGTGTGTGTGTTGGGTGAGATATATATATATATAGAGAGAGAGAGAGAGGTGGGGAGAGAGAGAGAGAGAGAGAGAGAGAGAGAGAGAGAGAGAGGGAGAGAGAGATACCCACTCGTGTCCGTCTCCTCTCGGCCATTACCCGGGTATTAATGTACAAATGCAGCCCACCATCCTGACGCCTAAACAGCGCGCTGAGAGAAGAAGCGTGTAAAGAGGTGAGGTGTGTTAT
>JAMWET010004063.1:57500-187500 GCA_024036415.1 Prochilodus magdalenae | reverse complement strand
AAAAATGACCATCAGTTTATCATGATTAACATTAACCCATGCGCACGCGCGCTGAGGAGAACACGCTTTCCGGTTCCCATCACCCCCACTGTAAAGAAACCCTAAAGAAACCATGTCTGACTGTTTATCTCTCAGTGAATGAACCTAAAAACAACCGGTGGAATTCCCCTTCAGCGCACTTCACACACAGACCACCATCACTGTCCCACCATCAGCCCCACTGCAGCCCACTGCTTCTCCTCGCTGCTCACATCGGTCTACGTGGAGCGTATCCTACAGAAGGGGACGAGGGGGGAAGAGGACAACATCCTGTTTCGGCCTGCTGGGTTTCACACTTGCAGCTAAGTAAACAAGTAAACAAGCGAGTAAACAAATCATCTACAGTAGTCGAGGTTATGTGTGTGTATACTTAAACATAACTCGGGTTTGAACTGAGCTAACTGAGCATGCGTAACTACACCTACAGCCATTGTTCATGCGTAATGAAATTCCAATCAGGAATTCCAGGAATATCGAAAAGAATGTGCAAAGGATCTTCAATGAAAGTAGATCTAAATGGTCAGCTAGCATAACAGCGCTAATGCACTGTAAACAAACCAAAACCCGGTGCAAGCTCATTACCAGTGACTTTTCCTCGAATAATAATCGATATAACAATCGACAAATAATCTCGTTCTGATATTTTAATAATAGAAACAGATGGGACGCATGACTGTCCTGTCGATTTACTGTTACAGGTTCAGTAGACTCAGTATTTGGAAGGTACCCTACTTTTTTATGCACGGCCGTGCGATTAATCGAATACTGCCACAGAGGTCTTTTAAGTACACTCGGAGAGCTTCAGTCAGTTCAGACGAATTCTAGCCCTACAGCTGCTTGTAGGTCAGGGCGCTACAAAAGCTCTGGCCTACTACTCTGGCATCGGCCCAAAGCACACGCCTGTGTCAGTGTAGACCTCCGCGACGTACCGACGCGTCAACACCTCCGATTAACCCCGGGTCAAGCCGCTGATACGCGACAAAGAGAAAGTGACGGTGCTAAATCTAAATAAACCAAAACCAAAGCGTCTCCACCCGGCAGCGTGGCTCCGCATCTCTTCTCCTCCGCCAGCTTAGCTCGGATCCTCCGTCGTGACTGAGAAGGCTCTCGCCTTTATCCGAGAAGATGCGTCTCGTGCTCCAGCAAGTGCTCTCGTGTTTCTGCGCGCGCAGGGTGGTAGAGTCGGCTCAGGCGGGTTTAAGGTTGATCTACTGCTCCAGCGCTGCTGCCCTTCCAGCCAAAGGAGCAGTAAATCATATTAACACGTTTTACTGCCCCGAGCGCAGCTCAGAGCTCATAAAGCAGGACGGAGGACCTACAGAGGGCCATTCATCACCCTCCCTAATAACAGCACGCTCTAATAGCGTTATTACACCCCAATGCTTATAATAATAATAATAATAATAATAATAATAATAATAATAATAATAATAATAATAATAATAATAATAATAATAATAATATCAATAACAAAAACAATAATAATAATAACTTGTTTTATCATAGTTGTTATTTTTATTATTATTATTATTATCATTATCATCATCATTATCATAAAGATAATTATCTTATTATCATTATCACTATTATTAGTGTTATGATTATTATTATTATTATTATTGTTATTATTGTCATCATCATCATTATCGTTATTATTATTATAATAATGTTACTTTTTCAAAAACATTCATGAAAAAATATGTATTATTTCAAATTAAATTACCAATAATAGTAACAATAATAATAATAATAATAATAATAATTTATTTTATTATAGTTGTTATTTTTATTATTACTATTATTATTATCATTATCATCATCAAGATGATTATCTTATTTTTATCATTATCACTATCATTATTATTATTATTATTATTATAAATATTGCTATTATTATTATTGTCATCATTATTATCGTTATTATTATTATAGTAATGTTACTTTTTCAAAAAGAATTCATGAAAAAATATGTATTATTTCAAATTAAATTACCAATAATAGTAACAATAATAATAATAATAATAATAATAATAATTACATTTCAGTATTTTTATTTATTTATTTATTATTTAGTTCGTTCAGCTGCCATTCCAGTGAACTTAACGTGCCGTATTAATTTCATAACACATTTAATCCATCATAAAGCGTATAAGGATGACGTCACTCTGGACCACTCGACAAAAACACGAGGGAGAGACGGCTCGGCTTCGTATGTTTTTTTAATGTCTGCTTTTTTTTTTCAATAAACAAAAACATTTTACACTGACACGACAACAAGCATGTTTGATCAATAAAACTTCGAGGTTTTAATGTTTTAATGCCACCAAAGCCTTCAGCTCGACCATCCTCAAATACGATTTACACTATAAAGGTGTGCAAAGTGCTGGAGTCTTACCGTCACCGACCACCTACAACAGCTGCTCTCCAACCGGAGGAAGGAAAGGGCCTTCAGAAAGCCTGTCTGCGCCTCTGAACCGAAATCATAGACATTCCATACATTCAGAGAAAAAAACCGAAAACAAAAATAATATAATAATACCAAACGATTTATAATACCAACGGTGACATCATCAGTCTGTAGGGAGACAGGGGGGCTAGTTCAGCTTAAAACAGTTGAAGGCAGGTCTCTGGATATATTGCCCCGGCCTGGTCCCTTGGAAGTCCGAAAGTGCACCCTATTCACTCGTGTGTTCTCAGCACAGTGCGCTGGGGCACTGCTTCGGGAGTCATTTCGCAGAGTATGTCCATGGAGGAGTAATCCAGGGCACATGCCAAAAATCTGACAATGCACCCCATCAGGTATAGCATCCCAGGCATGGCTGCAGTCCAGTTAGCTCCAGACCAGCACTTGTGTTCTACCCAGAGCACTTACTTATGTTCTAGAACGGCTAGCTCAGGCATTGTCATCAGCTCGTGCATCTGCTCTGTTCTGTGTCTGAGCAACCTAGAGAAACCACTGCGGGTTCTACAGCGTACTGCGTACTTGTGTTCTTAGCATGCGCATGCTGCAGTGCTCAGCTCATGTGTGCTCGTGCTCTTGATCGCTTAGCTTGCACATATCCGTGTCCAGGAACCCTAAGCTCATGTGTGCTCGTGCTCCACAATCCTTCGCTCCATACACAGCCCACTTGTGTTCTAGCATGTCTGATGTAGTCTATATATTAGTTCGCTCATGCTTAGCATCCAGTTGGCACACCTAGTATGTTCCAAACCATTAGTACACTCGCCACAAGGCCGCCAAAATGCACACCCAGGCGGAATTCCCAGAATTCCAGCGAGGGCTCCTCATATTGCCAGGGATGAAACCACCCATGCTAGTCATGTTGGCTTGTTTTCTATGTCTGTCTTATATGTGATTGATATTTAGACTGCTGGCCAACTAACCAGCAAGAGAGCCACTCCCTTTATGTGGGGTGCCAAGTTCTAGTGGATGCTAAGCTGGTTGCGCTAGCTAGTAGACAACCTACACAAATACAGGTATGTCAGCGTAAACAGATCACACACCAGGTTTCTCTAGTGAGCGGACATCAAGGCCTAACCAACCAGCAAGTGAGCTGCCTCCACTGCAGTTGGGCTGCGTACAGGTAGACTGGTAGGTAGGCCAGTTTATGGAAAGTATGCACTACCTGGTATAAGAACCCGGCCTAAGGGACACAGGTAGGCCACTGTGAACACAGGGCACATTCAGTTCTATAGGGAACAGTGAATCTCTATAATGGCCAACAAACTAACCCAGAGGTGAGCTGCTTCCACTGCAGTGAGCTGTACACGGACTGGTCCATGTTACTGTCTGTATAAACTCCCTACTGGACAACACAATGCAGGCCACTGTGTGCAGAGCTCACGGTTTCTCCGGTGGGGCTATGAGAGTGGCTTTTTCAGCTGAACTTAGTAACAAGTGAACTGTTTCTATTGTAGTTAAGTGTGCAGTGTTAAGTGTTTTAGCTATAGGTACCTGCGGACTGGTAGGTTTACACTATCCGGTGTTGTGGTCAGCTGCAGATAGGTTATGCACTAGCTGGTGAAAAGTATAGCCTACCAAAGGCAAGTCAATCAAGGTTTCTCCACTGGAGAGTGCTGAGTATATGGCCAACGAACTAAGCAACAAGCCGGCCCAGCTGTTCTAACGGAGTACTGGTGGACTGGTAGGTTAGGTATGCACTAGTTAGTAGACTAGTTAGTAGACTAGTTAGTAGGCGAGGCCTGCAAACCGGTTCCATTGTAGCTACGTGCGCAGCAGGTTTAACCCTAGGCTGAGTACTTGGAGGGCTGGTGGGTAGTCCATGTCATATGGGATCGGAGCGCGTGCACCATTTCTCCATTGGGGGGGCTGTGAGTAGGGTGCCATTTCGAACAGGGGTTACGGATAACACCAAACTCGGCATCATCAGTCCGTCACGAGACGGACGCGGGGCAGTTCTCTTCTCTCGTCAGGTCCACCGGTTTAGTCTCAGCTCGCGCTGGAGAATAAATAGAAAGTCTCGTCACTGGTTCCCGGTGGCGCAGGCGGAGAGGCTCCACGCGGGCAGGCAGTATGCGTAGGGAGGGCAGTAGCACGAGGGCGGGAGCGCGAGCAGCGGAGGCCGCAGCAGCACCTCCCCCGGCGCGTACTGCCTCCGGTCGTCCCGAACCAGCACCTTGACCGCCACCCTCCTCGCGCCCGGGGCGGCGCCGGAAGCAGAAGCGGACGCGGCGGCGGAGGCGGACGCCAGCAGGTCGGCGGCCATCTGGCGTCTTTTGGTTTTGTACCTGCGGTTCTGAAACCAGATCTTCACCTGCGTCTCCGTCAGCTTGAGAGAGGCCGCCAGGTCCGCGCGCTCGGGGCCGGACAGGTAGCGCTGGTGGTTGAAGCGGCGCTCCAGCTCGAACACCTGAGCGTGGGAAAAGGCGGCGCGAGAGCGCTTCTTCCGCTGTTTGGGGGGGTCAGAGCTGGATCTCCCCTCACAACACCCCGGCTCCTCCACCGTGCTGGAGTCTGGATAGACAAATAAACACAAGCAATGAGACACAGTTATTATAGAATAGAATAGAATAGAATAGAATAGAATAGAATAGAATAGAATAGAACTATAGTCGGTACACTGTAATAATCACAGCGAATAACAATAACACTACCAGAAACTACGAGATACAGTGAATAAACATTAATAACCCAATCCCTACATACATACATAACTAAAATCACTTATAATCTTATAATCCTTTTATTAAAATGGCTTCTATATATTTATTTCTTTTTGGCTGTTTGCTTTTATTTTATCATGTATGAACTGGGTTACAAAATACATATTTCATTTTCCAGTTATTTAGTTTTTCCTGTTGATATTTAATTATTTCTGTTAATATTTAATTATTTCTGTTGATATTTAATTATTTCTGTTAATATTTAATTATTTCTGTTGATATTTAATTATATCCACTGATATTTCTTATGTATTTCCCTCTGAAATCAATTTTGAACTTTCTTTTCGGTGTTTTATTTGTTTGTTTGTTTATTTATTCCTTTTGTTTTTTTTGTTTTTTTAAGGGTTGTTTTGTCTTTCCGTCGAAACATGCTTTCACTTCCTATCAGTTTCATAGTCTCCTAATATCGTGGCAGTGACCACAACGTCTACAAAATCATAAAGCGTCTGCAATATCTCCAGTATAGTATATCCAATATTTACAACATCCATAGCACCTACATCTACAGTATCTATAATATTGCAACATCTGTAGAATCTACTACATATACAGCATATATAATATCTGCAGCACTTATAGTATATATTACATCTACGATATCTTTAATATCTACCATATTTGAAACATCTGTAGACTCTACTACATCTACAGTATATACAATATCTATAATATCTACCATGTTTTTATAGCATCTACTATATCTTTAGTAAATATATATCTACAGCACCTGCAAAATCGACTATATATTTGGTATATATAATATCTGCATGTATAGAATCTACTACATCTACCGTATATATAATATTTACATCTGTAGAATCTACTATATATACAGTATATATAATATCTATAATATCTACCATATGTTTATGGAATCTACTTTATCTGTACTAAATATATAATATCTACAACATCTGCCAAATCTGCTATATCTTTGGTATATATAATATTTACATGTATAGACTCTACTATATCTTCAGAATACATAATATTTACGTGTATAGACTCTACTATATCTTCAGAATACATAATATTTACATGTGTAGAATCTACTATAGCTTCAGTATATGTAATATTTACATGTATAGACACTACTATATCTTCAGTATATATATTTACGTGTATAGAATCCACTATATCCTCAGTATATATAATATTTGACCCTTATAGTCTCTATCACATCTACGATATCTATATTACCTACAGTATTTGAACCGTCTACTGCATCTACAGTGCCCTCAGTCTCCACCGTGTCTGTAGCAGGGTGAGGAGCTCCTCTGTTAACCCACCCTGTCCTTCTTTTCTCCTCATGCTATTTCTCCATATCTGCTCCACTCTACTGTTCGGTGGTCTGTTGCGGAAAGCGCGCGGGCCAGTGTTGGGCCCTCAGTGTTCCCCTCACTCAGACTGAGCTAGGTAAAGTCAGATCTCCTCAGAGAGAAGTGATGACTCGGTAAAGTGCAGATTAGAGCCGATTCAGTGCGCCTTTAGCTACAGATCATAAACACGGCGGCTGTTCAGCGCGCGCGGCCTCAGCTCGTCCGAGCTATGGTGGTTTCAGTCAGACAGACGTACCCCGGATCACTGTATCAGTTTATTAAACCCACTCTCCCCCTCACACACTCGCACTCTCTCTAACACTCACCACACACGCTGTTGGACAGCTCGCAGTCGCTCAGCGCTCTCGCGCTCTCCGCGGTTTCCTCTTCATCCTCCTCCTCCTCCTCTTCCTCCAGCGCTGGCCCGTTCCTCTCCTTCCCGCTCGGGGAGACACTTTTCTCCCTCACACCTCCTCCCGCTCCGTCCTCGTTGTCCTCGCTCAGCCCGGAGTCGGTCTCGTACCCCTCCCGCTCTTCTCGCGCCACGCAGGCGCTCCGCTCCCGTTCTGCGCCCTCCCAGCACGCGCTCTCGGCAAACAAGCCCTTCAGCTGGCGGTTCTCCTCCTTTCTGTCTAGAATGGCCTGGATGGAGAACCGCACCGCCATGACGAGTTTCGATCAAAAAGGAACCTAAACAGAAGAACGCGCTCGCTCAGGCCAGCTGCAGTAATCCGCCGTGGGCTCTCATGTCGTCCCGCGTGCCTTCTGGCGCGGGTGGTGGCGGTGGTTCGGTAGGAGGGGGGTCGATTTTGGGGTAAAATCCAAACGCGGTGCAGCTGCAGTATGGGAGAGAGAGCTTTTACCGTCCCACTCTTCACCTGAGGGGGGGCACTGACCCCCCTTCCAACAACGACCCCGCCCTCTCCCTGATCTTCTCCTCTTATTGGACAAAGAGCGGGAGACGTCCGCTCGCGACCGGGCTTTTTCTTATCCCACCCGTTCTCAGACGAGCCACGCCCCTCGTGCTCCAGGATTGGCCAGCACTTCTGGAACCCCGCTGCGCTGTGCTCTGTGGAACCTTGCCCTTCCTGCGCACGAGCCGGCCAGCAGAAGCAAATCCACAAAGTGCTCTAGAACGCCGAGCGGCTGAGAGTTCCAAAAACGGTATTCCGGTAAGGCCACGCCCCTCGCGCGCTAGGATTGGCTGGCGGTTCGTGCTCACTGTTCTGCACCCTCCAGGCGCTTCTAGACCTGTGTTATGTTTCAGAGGCGTTCTAAAACCAGGAGGGACTAGATAATCTCAGAGCCTGTCGCAGAACGGGTGTGAAAAATACACTCCACAGGAGAACACGGAGCAGGCACGAGCGTTTAATGAGTTCATTTACTCGGTCTGTCTTTCTCTTTCTTTCAGTCCTTCTTTCTCCATCTTCAGTTTTTTACTTTCTTTCTATCGATATTAATTTTAATGAGTATTTTTTTTTCTTTTTTTTCATATTTTTCATTCGTTTTCTTCCTTCATATCGTTTCATTTTAGTGCCGGCTGATTGTAAGCTTATTTGTTTCTTTCTACAACTAATAATAATAAGAACAATAATAATACTAGTAATAACAACAACAACAACAACAACAATAATAATAATAATAATAATAATAATAATAATAATAATAATAATAATAATAATAAGAGTAATAATAATGATAATAATAATAATCGTAATCATAATAGTAATAATATTAATAATAAGAGTAATAACAATAATAATAATAATAATAATAACAATAATAGTAATAATAATAATAATAAGAGGAAGAAGAAGAAGAAATGTAAATAAATAACGTTATTTAATAAAAATATTACCAGTCAAATATTATTTTTATTATAATAATTTTACTATATTCTGTTTATTATTGTATGAATTGTATTATTCTTTTTTATGTTATATATTTATTCTTTTTATGTAATTTATTTTTATTTATTTATTTATTTGTTATGTAATTTGTTTATTTATTTATCTTTTGCTCAATAAAATACAATACAATCGTTTTATCCCAAAACACACTGAAATAAGAGTAAGCAAATTTAAAGCAATAAAGTAAAGCAATTTAAGTAAGCAAAAGATAAAAAAATATATATATATTATTATATATATTTAATCATTATTAATATATATATATATACACATTAATTATGATTAAAAATAAATAATTATTTTAAACTATATATAGATAGATAGATGAAGAGAGAGAGAGAGAGAGAGAGAGAGAGAGAGAGAGAGAGAGAGGCTTCCTACTAGATGTACATTGGGGAACATTGCCGTGATGAGTTGATATTTGATTGCACTCACTCACAGGAGCATTAGTTATCTCCGGTACTGATGTTGGAGGATTAGTTCCGAATCAGCCCAGCTCATCCAGTCCATCCCTCCAGAGAGACCTGTCCCACTGCTGCACAGACCAGTGCTGGAGACCTTCAGCCGACGGCCCTGTACCGACAGCCACACGTCATAACAGGTAATAACCGAGTAACTAATGAACCTGTGTTCACCTCCGGGTGACTGGTCAGTCTCCGGACCTCGCGCTGTCCCGGAGATTACCCGCACTGGGAATTAGAGCTGGTACAGGTTTTAATCTGGGCTTCAGAATAAATCTCACTCAGCAGCTCACAGAGCTGAACTCCTTCCTCAGGGGCCGGACAGGTAGAGAACAGAACGGTGAGGAGACGGATGCAGAGATGCTTCTTGTTGTTCACTACAGTTTTCTGACTTCCGGTCGGTCAGAAGAGCGTATGTGCTGACTTCCTGGTAGACTCGTTCACATTAAGACCCGGACAGTGGCCCGCAGTTCATCCGGGCGACCTGGTGAGGTAGCAGGTCTGAAGACCACCATATACATATCAGAATATAGCCTCGGGATTAGATCATAAACACGAATATCAGCAGACAGGGAGAGAATTACAACCTTCAGATCCCAAAACCACATCTGATTTAATATAGACACATAACCAGCGCAGAGAACATGATTATCAGAGTATGGAAGATGGGGTTTGTTGATCTTCTGAATAAACACAAGCTGACGCACTTCAGTGTTAGGCCTCCTGCAGATCAGCGCGCACCTTGAGGGGTTTAATATTAAATATAACCTGGGGGACGCAATGATGCAGGATACGGGATATAGCATGTGTAGCAGGCCACGCGCCGTGTGTTAAAACGCGTGCGCTCTGTGGAGAGCGTGTCAGAACCTAACCAGGCAGATCCATCGCCTACACGACCGGGTGCCATTACCGTCCAGTGTAAAACACACAGCCCAGTGATCCTGATTTTTACCTTTAGGCTTCATTTGAACACAACAGCTGCGTGTACAGTGTGTGGATATGATGAGGAACGGACCAACAGAAACGCGGGGGAAGTCTGGTTCCATTGACTCACATGGGAAAGAATCAGGATTTGCCCTCCTCTCTAAAGCTGGCATTTTGAAGATGGGCCGAACCGGTACATGGTATTAACACTGGAGCTCTGAGGAACCGGACACACTTCAGGCTCATGGGGCGTTTGGATCCCTGCACGTCCGCTCAGGACGCGTGCAGAGGAAACGAGCATTTAGCATGTTTCATCTCAGGAAATGAGAGAGCGCGCGCGAGGATCAGAGTAGACGTTACAGTTATTAGTTATTAATCGCGTTGCATTTAATTTCCAGTGACGTCAAACAAAATGCACGCCTTCTGTACGAATTTCTGTACGAATCAATAACAATAATTAGCCAATTCGAATTTAAATAATAATAATAACAATAATAATAATACAAATTATTAATAATAATAATAATAATAATAATAATAATAATAATAATAATAATAATAATAATAATAATAATAATAGTAATAATAATAATAATAATAATAATAATAATAATAATAATAATAATTTTATTTTTTAAATACAGTTGTAAATCTCGTGTTTGAATGTGAGGGGGAGGAGCATATTTACAACACTCTAATATTGATAAACAAATCTGCACTATAACACTGAATATGAAGATCAAAGGTTTGTTAATCTGTCGCCTTCCAGCTGTGCCAGTATTGTTGGGGGGAGGAGGGTGGTCTTCCTCAGGTACCGGGGTTGATCAAGCCCAAACTGAAGTCAGGAGAGGTCGGGAGGTCTTCCTCGCGCATGAACTCTGAGCAGGAGGCGTGTTGTGAGACGGCTGCATCACTCTACTACTGAGTTGTGTTCTTCAGCCCGTGTGACTGTTACAGCAGTCCCCCTCCGTCCGTCCAGGACTCTACCACAGCCCGCCTTCCACCATCGCACACGCCACTCAGGCTCGCCCTGTGACATCAGTCCCGACGGATCCAGCCGCTGTCTGAGAGCAGGGACTCTACACATATCCGCACGTACAGGGTGATTAATGCCTGTATCAGGTCTCGCGCGCTCCTGAAACAGTCAGTATAGGGCAATACACGCTGATGGTCCTCGCGCTGGGCGCCCGGAGTCCGCCTGAGCCCCAGAACAGTAGCGCCATCCTGTGGACACTCGGTTCAGTACAGTATTAATATTATTATTAGTAGTAGAAGCAGCAGCACCAGTAACATAGGTATAATTTATTCATGATGATAAATATTGTACATTCTGCACTTATTTATGGAATACTACTATGTTATAACATTGTAATTATTATGTATTTGAAAAAATACACACCTGTATAGACGTGGATATAGATTATTGGTACACAACAATAATAATCTTTATTATTAGTAGAAGTTTCCAAACAAAAATATTATATGTCAGATTCTATACTACAGTACCAGACACTATTTTAACTATATTGTTATGCTAGAATTGGTATAACAGCAATAATAACAACAATAACTAATAATAATGACAATTCATTATTATTATTATTATTATTATTATTATTATTATTATTATTATTATTATTTACTTAGTTATCTATAGTTTTTACATTCCTACATAATTGTACACAACAATACATACTTGTACTTAATTATGTATATATATATATATATATATATATACACATTCATCATTTTGGGAAAAAAAGGAGTGCCAGAATGAAGTGTCGGTTTGCTTGCTAACCCAACACGCCAGACGTCTCGGTATGGAGCTGTAGAGGTTCCTAATGGAGTCCTGTGATAATCCATCCCATGCAGCTTGAACATCCTCACACAGTTCCTGCAGATGGTGCGGTAGGGGTGGAGGTGGAGGGACACCAGGCCTTCTGGACGTGTGGCTACAAACCGTTCATCTTGGTGCTGACCACGGTGCCTCCACACACGGATTCGTTGGGCGTCTCCACCAAGACTAAAGCGGGACTCGTCACTGAAGATGACCCGCTGCCATTCTGAGTCACTCCATGACAGTCTGGTACGACACCACTGCAGTCTTTGGTGACGGTGACGTGGTGTTAAGGACAGGCGTGGTAACGGTCTGGGTGGATGTAGTCCTGCGTGGTGCTGCACTAACAGGATGACTCATGGGTATATGTTTAATTGTATTACCGTTGTCACTGTTATACTAGAAGCCAGACTAGCTGCTGACTTGGCCCCTGTGTTCCATTCTAGTGAGCTGGTTTTTAACATAAGTGTAATTTGCGTTTCTAAGCACTGTTTTTATTCCAAGGCCTTTTTAAATAATAGAATGACTGCTGGAGATGGAGTGAAAGTCATGATGTTCAGATTACAGAAGGAAAAGCGGCTGCACAGTGAAAGCCACAGAGCTGTATGAGTAGCAGATAAGGCTTAACCAGCACTAAGAACAAATTACACTCTGGAGGTTTTATACTGCAGCAGGGACCCACACGGTGCGGCAATCATTATTGGTATAACAGCTTCGGGTTCCTCAGCCAAAGGCTGTGCGCAAAGCCAAACCCAGTAAGGGTATTCAGTTACTTTCAGAATCAGCAGCAGACTGGTTCATACAGCGTACTATAATATACAGTCACACCATTCGCCATCAGCCCTGTAAACAATTAACACTCTACACCGACATCAATACCTAACACCAAATACGGCCCAACCAACATTTCCATGATGTTCAAGCCACTGCCAAACCTGCCAAAACCAATTTGGTGGCCATGGTGTTGCCAGTTAACACTGGAAGATGATAGTTACCCTGATGTGCATTAGTATATGATGTGCATTAGAATATGATGGACCAACATTTCTAAAACTTCTCTGTTATATTTTGGATGCCAAGTGTTGTCTAAACTGGCAACTCCCACTTTCAGCCGTGAAACAAAAAAGACACTCATGTCGTACTATGTCCTAGAACACGACCACACGTCTGTGCAACCGTGACATGGACCAGGATGTGGTTTAATAAGGTTCCAGGTATGTAGTTACTGAAAAGATTTGGGTGACTACTGACTTACAGTTCATTAAAATAAAATAGATGAATAATAATAATAATAATACCAGAATTATACATACTTACTACTACTAATAGAATTACTATACTATAATATACCATACTCTAATTAATATACCATACTCTAATGAATATACTATTCTCTAATTAATATAGTATATTTAACAATTCCATACACTATACTGACACATTTACATTTCCTCATATTAAGAGTATCCAGGTGAGAGGTAAATGTTCAGACAGAATCACACCCTGATGGTCAGAGCCTGGCAGGGCTAAAGACGGACGGGCGGACGTGCTCGGTGGCTGAACGCAGTCGCACTAAAAGACTCCTGTCGGGTTTGATCACTCATCTCAGACACCACATTTCCTCCTCTGATTAATAATCCATCTTTCAGACGGAGCAGCTGATGAAGCTCGGAGTGAACCAGTCACGCTCAGTGTGTGTGTAACAGAAATACAGGCCGAGTCTTTTAAGCACGCTTGTCTCTGTGTGAGTCATGAGTGTGTGCTCCTGAGTGTGCGAGTGTGTGAGTGTGCGAGTGTGTGCTCCTGAGTGTGCGAGTGTGTGCTCCTGAGTGTGCGAGTGTATGCTCCTGAGTGTGCGAGTGTGTGAGTGTGCGATTGTGTGCTCCTGAGTGTGCGAGTGTGTGCTCCTGAGTGTGCGAGTGTGTGTTCCTGAGTGTGCGAGTGTGTGCTCCTGAGTGTGCGAGTGTGTGCTCCTGAGTGTGCGAGTGTGCGAGTGTGTGCTCCTGAGTGTGCGAGTGTGTGTTCCTGAGTGTGCGAGTGTGTGCTCCTGAGTGTGCGAGTGTGTGCTCCTGAGTGTGCGAGTGTGTGCTCCTGAGTGTGCGAGTGCTCTAGGTGCATTTTTAATCCTTTATACACAAAATAGTCTGAGACTATAAATAAACACAGTCTGATCTATATAACAGTCCTATAGATGTAAATAGGTAAGATCTAAGTCAAGGAGTTAACAGTGAGAGAGAGAGAGAGAGAGAGTAGAAAGCAGGGACTGAAAAGATAGAGAGAAGAGATAAACAGAGAGCGATAACATCTGTGTGTTTGTACGAGAAAGAGAGGGGGAAACATAAAAACAGACAAACAGATAGAAAGACAGAGGGAGAGAGACAGGAGAAAAACAGGAGATAATGTCTGTGTGTAGACAGAAAGAGGAGAGAGAGAGAGACAGAGAGAGAGAGAGAGAGAGAGAGAGAGAGAGAGAGAGGGGGAGAGAGGGAGAGAGAGAGGGGAGAGAGAGAGAGAGAGAGAGAGAAAGACAGAGAGAGAGAGACAGGAGAAAAACAGGAGATGTCTGTGTGTAGACAGAAAAAGAAAGAGAGAGAGACAGAGAGAGAGAGAGGGAGAGAGAGGGGAGAGAGAGAGACAGAGAGAGAGAGAGACAGAAAGAGAGAGATGTGTGTGTGTGTGTGTGTGTGTGTGTGTGTGTGTGTATGTGAGTGTGAGTGTGTGTGTGTGTGTGTGTATGTGAGTGTGAGTGTGTATGTATGTGAGTGAGTGTATGTGTGTGTGAGTGTGTGTATGTATGTGATTGTGTGTGAGTGTATGTGTGTGTGTGTGTGTGTATGTATGTGAGTGAGTGTATGTGTGTGTGTGTGTATGTATGTGAGTGTGTGTGTGTGTGTGTGTGTATGTATGTGAGTGAGTGTATGTGTGTGTGTGTGTATGTATGTGAGTGTGTGTGTGTGTGTGTGTGTGTGTATGTATGTGAGTGAGTGTATGTATGTGTGTGTGTGTGTGTGTGTGTGTAAGTGTGTATGTGAGTGTATGTGTGTAAGTGAGTGTGTGTGTGAGTATGTATGTGAGTGAGTGTATGTGTGAGTGTATGTGTGTATATGTGTGTGTGTGTGTAAGTGTGTATGTGAGTGAGTGTGTGTATGTGATTGTGTGTGTATGTATATATGTGAGTGAGTGTGTGTGTGTATGTGCGTGATCGCTGTACACATTTATCTGAACCGTGTTAAGCTGACTGGGGTGTGTGTGTGTTGTGATTTGCTCAGCGGAGGGCCGGTAACAGCCGGCTGGGTGTGTGTGATCAGTGTAACAGGAGCTGAGTAATTTTTGTGGCGAGAAACATAAACAATGTCAACATCTCAGATGAATTAGTGTAATGACTAAGCGCTCTGCAGTGGCATGTGTTGGCCAGTGTAAAACGCCAGGCCTCGTTTACCATTCTCAGGAAGAAAGTCCCACTCAGCCTTCACGAAGATCCGGACCTTCATGAAGTGGAGAATCTACACACACTCAGGAGCACAAGCCGGTACCAGTACCGGGGCTTCAGAGCACATTTGTCTGATGTAGATGCAGACAACTGGAGTCATGTTTTATAAACATTTAATTTAATTTAATCATTTTTATATTTAACTGTTATTAAGCTTATATACCTCTTTAATGGATGAACTGGAGATCTGAGGCTAATGCTAACACAGAGTAACAGAGCACACCAGACACTGGCATAATGGAAAGCAGTGTGGACAAACTTCAGGACGGCTGGTGCTGCTGTTATTAGTCATGTACTGTATGTTTGTCCATGTAGAGCTGTGAAGATAATAATACTGTGCACTGTGCGATATTAAAAAATAAGAATATTTCGAATATTAAGAATATTCCATATACTTGGATGGGAGTGCATTTTTCGGTTTTCAAATAATTGTGCATTACATCACGACAGCTGCAGAAAGCTGTCCACAGTCATCCTTATGGAGAAGTGTGAATTCCTTTTGCACACCTCCCCTTTCACCCCTCATGGCTTAGCTCAACACAGTAGCTGGGTCGGTAGCCTGGTCTCCATTCAAACTGCTGCAAACATTAAGCATGTTTTTGAAATACCGGAAAATGAAATTAAAGCCGGGGTAGGTCATTTTGTAGAAACCCGGGACTGTGAGCCAGATTTTAAAAAATGATCCAAGAAAAAAGAAAAAAGAAATCGCACCCCTGCTTTGAGCCCTCCTAAAGCCACTTCCCCAAGCACACATGAACAACGTGCCTGGCCTGAGCTGGCGGGAGGTGCAGAGTGTGCTGTGGAAGCTGAAGAATCTTTCTCATGACTGCAAATAATCTCATCACCGACTCATTAAAGCCAGACTAATAGAAGATAGCAGCTGTAAGATTTTACCGAGCATGCTGGTCCAAGCTCTGCTCATTTCCAAACTCTCCATAGAACGCAGCAGAACACCAGCTGGCCTTCCCTCCCTAAAAACTCCAACTCACCTAGAAACACACAACCATTAGAAACCACTACCGTAGATTCATACTGGATTCATATCACGCCATGTTCTCAATGAGAGGCTGTAAAAATGACAATGTAGATTCATACTGGAATTAATTCAGTCCACAGTAATTCCTTTGAGACTATAAATAGCGTATTAGACTGCAGATTCATCTTGGAATGAATAAACAATCTACACCCATTGTGAAAACCCTAGTAACACCCAGGAGGAGGTGTGGGAGTGCAGTGGTGTTGGGAAGATAAAGGTGACCGGAATCAATAACTGATGATAAATGTAGACTGATATGATCAATATTTATTGAGCTACACATACAGAAGTCTGTCTCTTAGTATGGCATCGGGCCGCCGTGTTCGCTAACCCAACACGCCAGACATCTCGGTATGGAGCTGTAGAGGTTCCTAATGGAGTCCTGTGATAATCCATCCCATGCAGCTTGAACATCCTCACACAGTTCCTGCAGATGGTGCGGTAGGGGTGGAGGTGGAGGGCTGCTGGACGTTTGGCTACAAACCGTTCATCTCTTCATCCACACACGGATTCGTTGGGCGTCTCCACCAAGACTAAAGCGGGACTCGTCACTGAAGATGACCCGCTGCCATTCTGAGTCACTCCATGACAGTCTGGTACGACACCACTGCAGTCTTTGGTGACGGTGACGTGGCGTTAAGGACAGTCGTGGTAACGGTCTGGGTGGATGTAGTCCTGCATCATGAAGCCGTCTGCCATTGGTGCTGCACTTACAGGATGACTCATGGAGGACACCACTGCTCGCTGAAGTTCGTGGCTGTCGGGTCAGTCAGGTACAGAGATAAGGCCCGTCCTTCCTTATGTCCTAGCAGCCGAGCGTGAAACCTGAATAATTCACCAGTCTCACAATGTCAATCCTACCCACCAAGTTTCATTCCTGTCAGTTGATTCCTTCTGGGTGCAGCTATGAATGTTCTGGCTTTACACTTATAGTCCTGCCCCAAAACTAAACCAGCTCAAATACGGCTCCAGAGTAAGGCCACAACTTCTGCTGCTACAAGCAAACTTTAGGAAACTGCTTCCATAGTTCATTCAAAAGATCAAATTTGTAGAAAGCCAACCCACTCCATGAAAAAGTCTCTCTATGGAGTAGCTGGAAGAAGCCGTCTCCAAATGCCCCCCTTGCGGTGCTTCACCCTCTCCACGGCTCACTGCCGTGCAACTTAGCCACCGTTTCTCAGTAATCCAGAGATCACAAGCTGATTTTCAGCGCCAGTGCACTTTCTCAGCGGAGCATTAGCGCTGCAAGATGTTAAACAGCATGTGTTTCTCGGCTGTGACAGCCTCATGGCAGCATGTACGCGCCGCTCTCCTGGCCCACTTCTGACAGCCTAAATGGTCCCTCCCCGCCGCTCTCTCTATCTACCTCTGACCCACCACCTCCTTTCCTTTCATTTTCCTGCCAGACTGAGCTCACAGCGTAAGCCTCTTTGCCAAAAGTAATTTACAATGACCCGCCTGAAGAAGTCGTGATGCATGTTCTCCGTCTCGCGTGCATTCTTCATCCTGGGCGTCACAGAGGAACGGCCTGAGGAGAGAAATAAGACGTGACACAACATTAAAGTGCTTTTAGGTACAAAAGAAATCGTAACCCCCTCCCTCCCTCAGGGTGCCCTCTGCTCTCTGGTAATGCTGAGACACACGACACATGACGCACAGCGAGGTGCATCTGTCTGCAGGAGGAAGGAGCAGGTTTCAGACGTGCAGTTTGTGTCAGGGCATGATGCGACCCACTGACATGGGCATGGGTGGATACCTCCAAGTGGTGCCATCTTGATTCCCATGTCCTCCAGGCTGTTACCCGGAAACTGAATGGATGGATTGTACCAAATCTGTCCTTCCTTTTGGTTCACACACAAGCGAGCCCACCAATCAGGGTACAGCGGCCCTTTTGTTTTGAGCTCGTTTTGACTTGTTGGTTCTAGCTAATGGAACCTGTTCTCCTTCAGTGTTTTACGCTTATGATCGTTTGAACAGACACCAGTGTGAGACTAATGAATGACCGTCTATTAAAGACTGTGTTGAGTGCTTCCAGATTAACATGAATACTTGTGGAACAGTTTTAGCTGCTCCCTTCAGAGCTTGTGAAGGAATTCTGTTCGCTGGAACACTCCACTCCATCTCGGCTGTCGTCACGTCAGCAAGTAAGACATCCAAGGTGACATGCAGACCTTGTGGACACATGCAAATGAGGACTACAGCAATGCAATCCCTGTTCTTTGTAGACGTTGTAGACACTTGGACAGTACAGCTTTCTAATTCTGTCACGCTCCTCAATCTAGGCCAGTGGTCGCCAACCGGGGTTCTTCATATTCACTGTCCTGTCAACTGTAGCTCGAAACACATCTGCCACACCTGCTCCAGCTAATTAACTTCTCCAGAGGCCCTTAACTGGGTGGGTCAGTATACATTAGCCTCGTATATTAGATATATTAGCCCTGTACATTAGATATTAAATTAAATTAAATTAGATTAGATTAGATTAGATTAGATTAAACTTTACTGTCATTGTGCAGAGTGCAGGTACAGAGCCAATGAAATGCAGTTAGCATCTAACCAGAAGTGCAAGTACAGTACTATTTACATAAAGAGCCGTAATAATAAATATATACATATATAAGCATATCTATATACATATATATATGTATGTATAAGAGCAGTTTATATATTAGCCCTGTATATTAGATATATGAACCCTGTTTATTAGATTTATTAGCCCTGTATATTAGATATATTAGCCCTGTATATTAGATATATGAACCCTGTTTATTAGATTTATTAGCCCTGTATATTAGATATATTAGCCCTGTATATTAGATATATTAGCCCTGTATATATTAGCCTCATTATATGTAAGATATTATTATTAGCCTTGTATATTAGATATATTAGCCTCATATATTAGATATATTAGCCCTGTATATTAGATATATTAGCCCTGTATATTAGATATATTAGCCCTGTATATTAGATATATTAGCCCTGTATATTAGATATATTAGCCCTGTATATTAGATATATTAGCCCTGTATATTAGATATATTAGCCCTGTATATTAGATATATTAGCCCTGTATATTAGATATATTAGCCCTGTATATTAGATATATTAGCCTCATATATTAGATATATTAGCCCTGTATATTAGATATATTAGCCTCACATATTAGATATATTAGCCCTGTATATTAGATATATTAGCCCTGTATATTAGATATATTAGCCTCATATATTAGATATATTAGCCCTGTATATTAGATATATTAGCCCTGTATATTAGATATATTAGCCTTGTATATTAGATATATTAGCCTCATATATTAGATATATTAGCCTCATATATTAGATATATTAGCCCTGTATATTAGACACACACAGCTAGTATAGAATAGAGCTACACATGAGCTGAGGTCACCATTCCCTGTAGTGTTTATTGGCTAGATGATACAGTGGAACTGTGTTCTCTGGAGTGATGGAGCTCTATCCAGCACCTATAGGATGACCAGGAATGGGATACTGACATTTGTGATCCAGAACTAATCATCCAACATCAATAACAGACTTCACTTTATGGCTCTTATTGCTCAATGCAATCAAATCTTCACAGCAATGTTCTAACATCCCCTTTTTAAACCTTTCCCAGAAGAGTATAGGGTGTTAGTCCAGCAAAACAGGAACAGACTCCATATTAATACCCTTGGTTTGAGAGGAAATGCTGAATAAGCTGGTATCTGCATAGCTCTGGAGAGTGTAGTTTAACACATCCTGACATCAACACATCATACTTACAAATAAGCAGGCAGAGCAGCTCTGACCCTAACCACCAGGCACTGCAAACCTAAACCACACTGCGTCCTGAAATCACAGATCTCAGTGTGCTGCTGGCTCCCCAGGTCTGCAGAAGGATGATTATAGCCTAATTCACTTCGGTCCTGGTCAGATTTAGCCGCTCATGGTCCGCAGTCAAAGGTCAGACTTCTAGCTGGAGCCAATCACTGAATATACCCTCTCATAGTTTCCCTTGGAAACAGCCCAGTTGCAAATAGTACCCTAAGCCCTGCGGTCTAGTTCAAAGTCCACATGGGAGTGACGTCAACGACATGCGGACCTATGGGGCATAAGTCGAGTCCTCTACGGTGGCTTAGAAGCGTCTTATGCAGTTCATATACAAAAGCATTCTCCTCTCTGTCATATGTGCCAGGCAGCTGTCAACAAACACAGGTGATCATCACCTGTAGCTTAAGTCATTTTGGGAAGAGGCCTTTGCGAAGTCTGCATCGATGCTGTCCTCACCACAGTAAGGGTGCATCGGGGGTGCTCCCTAGAATGGCTTTTGTCTCCAGAAAGACAGCCACATGTGGACTACAGGACTGTTACTGTGCCCTTTGGGACGGAGTCTGTAAATTAGCAAATTAGCTCATTTAAAAAGTACAACCAAGCCTGCATGTATTGTTGGTGTCCAAGAAAAAAAAACAGTATCGTAGAAATGGTAACTTTAATTATAATTTCATTATAATGCAAATCAATGGAACCAGACAGTTTTCCAAGCAGGTTTGGGCCATTTCTGTTGGTCCATGGCCGGACTGCTTGACAGTTTGCCTTATGTTCCGTTCAGCACTCTGCACTCAGAGACCGGGGGCTTAACATCAGGAGGGAGGGAGGGAGACTGATGGATTTCAGAACTGAAATTGTGAGGCAGGAACAGATGGACTGGATTATTTAGCAAAGCATGGCTATATCATTATCCCATCATTTCCAATATACTTGTCACCAAGACAGACCGTGGCTATATTACAGACGAGTGGCGCCCTCCTGTGGGCTATCGGTAGGAATGCAGGTCTTCCAATCGTGTCCATGATGGAAGCAGAAGGCAGTCTAGCACTGTGGGACTGGATAACATCTGGAAGAAATACCTGGGAAGGACTGAGGAGATGGGATTGATGCTTGAGTGGAAAGATCTCCTGTTTGTTCCTGCAGATTAGACTGCTGTTAGAATGCGGGAACCATTCAGACAGGATAATTGTGGAGTCCACCATCAGGCACATACACACAGTGGCCACTTTATTAGAAACACACGCCTTGAATCTACATTCGCTGTCCATTGTACCATATAAATTCAGAGACTGATTATTTTTTCTTTCCTTAATTGGTCTTTTACCACATTTATTCACAGGACTGAGCCAATGTGGGCTGTGTCTGAAATATCCTAAATGCTGTTGCAGTGTTCTAAGGTAGCAGGCCCTGCAGTGAGGCCTGAATCTACTGCTTCTATAAAACACTGCCTGCTGAGGCGTCTCCGTTTGCCTGCCGTGCACGTGCCAGTATACTCTGCGAGTCCGTTTACACGCACTCCAGGATATCTGGGGTTATCCGGTTATTCAACTGGCCATGTAAACACCTTACTCCGGCTTTACTGGTTTGGGTTATGGTTTAGGAATCTGATAAAGACAGCTGGATATTAACTCAGTTATCGGGCTTCTCGGCACGCGCATACTTATTCGCCGGCTTCCTGGGGTTCCCCAGTCTGCGCATGTGCGGAAGAAGACTTTGGCACCGGAAATAAGCATGCAGCGTTTAACACAGCAACCGCGAGGTGGCGACAAAGATCAGGAAACCAAGATCATGGTCAATGAACTTAATGTTTTAGATATTCTTCATTTTCTTGAGATGTATGTTCATATGTCCAGGTAAACTGGCAAGTCTGGGTTTTATGTTACGGTTACGTCACGTCTTCTCTATAAGTTTATGGTGGCAACGCGGAAATCATGTGAACTCGGAGTTTCCGGTTACCGGTTTATCATTTTAGAGACACCTCACAGGAAAAAACAGCTCACTGGATGAAATATGAACCAGAAAGCTCATAACGCTCAACATGGCGTTTGTGTAAAAGGAGCCAATCAGTTTGTTGTATTAGACAGCGAGCAAGAAAGACTGCGCATGCGCAGTAACGAAAAGACAATTGACATTTCTGTGAGCCAGTTGAGCCAAAGGCTATAAAAACCCATTTCTGCCACTTAAAGACAAAAAGCCCATATAGTCAAAGTCAAAATTATGATATAGTAAATAATAGTTATGAGATAGTTAGTCATAATTAGGAGAGAGTAAGTAAAAATTGAGATAGTACATCAACATTATAAAATGCTTAGTGATAATTAAGAGATAATAAGTCAAAATTATAAAACGCTTAGTCATAATTACAAGAAATTAAGTCAAAATTGAGATAGTACATCAAAATTATGAGATAGTATGTAGTAATGCTGGACAATGCTGATCTAGCGTGGAGGAGCCTGGCCAGCAGACCTGCTTATGAGGACACTGACATGGCAGATGTGTAGGCCAGTCAATCACACACTGCAGCGCTGCAGGTGTTCCTAAACTTTATGTCAATGCCAGGCAGAGAAGACAACCATGAACATCCAGCCAACAGTGTCCTACGGTGCAGAAAACCACTGAGTGCTGATTAAGGACTGACTGAACATCAACATCTGAACATTTAAAAAAGGAATTTGTTTGTTTCTTCAAAATATGACATCACAAATCTGGGATTATTTCCTCTTTGCAAGATTCAAGATTTGTAGCTCATTTTTAAATTTAAGCAAATTTATCCCTTTCACTGAATCACATGTTCAGAAGATTCTCAGGTGGATATGATATGAGGCCTTTTTTAATGTCTGCAAAAAAAAAAACAAAAAAAAAAACATTGTGGCTAGTGCGCTCAGATTTTGCACCCGACCCATTTTTTTAACCCACATTTTAAACCCCTCAAAAGACAAATAATGAGGGATATAATATAAGAGAACAAAAACAAAAAGTCTCTTATTGTGCCGAAGAGGTCACATGATGCCTTCTATGCCTATTTTAAGACCCTGTTGAGCAGATGTAACGTATGTCGAGAATAAGTCTGTAACCTGGATTTTACCCATTTGTTCTGGAATTTGGGTCAGAACTCTGGAGCTCTTTATGTTTTTGCGCACGACCCGAGCACATCGCCTATTTGTAAACATGAGGTCACATGTTCACGAATTCACAAACTATCCCGACTGCATCCAGGGCCTTCAGTATAGGTCACACAGAGGTCACTCCATGATCTTAGATGAATGATAAAGCTGTATAAGGAACTTCTCAGACTTCTACGGGTGACACATACGTCACCCTGGCCTCTTATGGGTTTGTGAGATCTTTCTAAAGGGTCCACAGAAGGGATGTGCTCATTGATACATAAATACAGATACTTCAGTTACTGGCGTTCACTTTAAGAATCGATTCTAGCGCTCAAAAAATGGGATCTCCTTTGTTTATTTATTTACCAGTTTGGATGTGCATCCTGTATCTCTCGCTGAACTTAAAAATATGGAGTTAAATATATGGTGTAGATCAGGAGCTACTTTACCTTCTGCCTTTTCTGTAAATTTCCCCACTGTGGGATTAATAAAGGATCATCTTATCTTCACCTGCTCCCAAATGTACTATTATTATTATTATTATTATTATTATTAAGTGGTTGACCTTCTAATTACCCATAGGCTCGCACGCAAGTCTTTTAAGATGTATTGTGGCCCACACTACCATCAAAACAAGCAGCAGGTAATTAGATATACTTATTCGTTATTATCTGGCTATGAGAAATCTGTTAATGAGACTATTAAATTTATAATGGACCTTTTTTAAATGTAGCTGAACAGATATTAGTTTAATTACTAAACATTTGAATTTGAAATTGAAATTCTTTGAAACAAAGAATTTACAGTTTACATGTACTAGGACTAGTTTAACTGAACATCATATGAACACTGCTGAACACTGAATTGAATTGTTGAGGTTCTGATTTCTGAAAGTGTAACATTAATATCAGACTTTCTATTATTAATTGTTTACTATTTGGTATTGTTAAAATAAACTTTAAAGTACTGGTATCGGTATTGGGATACTAGCCTTGGTATTACTCTGTACTGGATCAAATGGAAAATCAGTCTTATTGCCCATCACTAGGTCATATCTTATCTTGTTCTGATTGGCTGTTGAACTCCTTTCATAATCGTGTGACTTATTTTTAAAAACTCGAATTACTTCTTAAAAATATGGGCAGATTATTAGCATAATTAGCATCAGCTAATGTTATGTACGCTGTAAAAATATCCTATTACGGTTTGTTTTTATTTTTATGAATGTTATTTTTAGTTTACTGAAATTACTTTCCTTTGCTTCTACTCATTTTAAATCGCAAAGCTCCCCAATGACTGATCAGCAGATGTTCCTCAACCACGGTGGCTCAAACCCATACACACATGGCTAGCGACGTGTTCCTGGCTTACAAAAGCATCTTCAGTAGCTTCCTGACTGCACAGTCAGTCAACACTATGAAACAACCCCGCAGACCCAAAAGCCCAGAGGACAAAACACGAATAAAAAATGTCAGACTGATGGTCCCACTGGCCTTTATAATAAAAGCTACACATATAAAATAACAGTCTTTACATTCACAGAATGAGTGTCTTCATGTTGAACATGCCAACAGGATCAACGCATCCAGAACGAAATCAACAAAACACGCATATGCAAAGAACGTAGAGGAACTGAAACGAAGCCACTCTGATGGGAATCTGATATAAAGTGTACTGTATATACAGAAGCGGTTTAGGGCAGATAATCAGACTATAAATTTGAGAAACTCAGACTTTTAAAATTTAAATTTCATGTTGAAAATACTGCATTCAGTGAAGGACAGACAGGCCGCTTTGTACAATAGACTTCGGATTGTTTTCTCATGTGCGTCACGTTAAAACACTGTCCATAGGACAACTCATCTTAGAGTGCCCGTGTACGTCTGCGTCTACTCAGAAAGATCTTGAGCCGGCACAAAAGATCTTGTTCTAGATTATTTTAGAGTTCCACATAAACAGCAGAACAAGCTTGCTCTCGTATTTCCTGAAACACAATGCGGAACACTTTGGCAGCCAAACAGGAGAACACAGAGCCACTACAAGTTGCAGAGTGAAAAATAAATGCTTCCAGGGCTGAACATACGGACGCAATACATCGATTTAGCCAAATACGGCAGTATTAAAAATGCTGAGGACTACTCATGAACCCTAACGTAGGTAGCAGACCACTGTAGCTTAGGTGCCAGCTTTCAGCACACCTGCAAGTGGTTTCAGACTATTGTGTGTGTGTGTGTGTGTGTACCACATAATGATGAAATGATGAATCTGGTCAACATTAATTTCTGACTTTTTTAACTTTTAAAAAGTACACACCTACTCAGTCCTCTGGGGCATCTCAAAGTTAACCTGCGAGGTCAGTTCTGTCCCAATACTGTTCTAGTGCAGTAGCTCCTATTACTGATCCTGTCGCCCCTACTTCCACCACCATTATTTTCCAAATTAAAACTAATCAGCTTATTAACAAGCCCTTCCTGAGGTGAAGTGGGTGTTTTGGGAGCTCAATCGTGGAAAGCAGAGCGTACTGGTGGACCAAAACCGGGAGCCTGCGCACTGAGCCAAGTTGCATTGTACCAGAAATACACTGTTTAACCATAAAACTGAAGCTGACTGCATAAAACGATTATATAAAATAAAGGGTGAAAGATTTTTAAAGTACAAGTATTTCTAGTGTGAGTGTCTGCAAAGCAGTTTGGGTATCTTCAATCAGAGGCTCATCGTTTGGCTCTCTTGGCAGGAGGTTCTTCTTTGTGGGGGCCCCGTGAGCGAGGTGCTGGGGAACTCGCCTCACGCTTACGGCCTTTCCCTGCTGCAGGCATCTGAGAACGTGGAGCACTAAGAAGAAGAGAGAAATCATCATCATGTTTTAGGAAATCATGTCCTAGACAGAACCAATTCTCAGGTCTACCAGGCTGAAAAAAGCCTCAGTAAAAAGGAAGGAACCACCACATTCAGGATCCATCAAAATCCTTGGATACTCTACACTCCGGCCACAAAGACCACTAAGTTTCACTTGACCTTATGATCACAACATAAACACAAAAAAGAAAAAAAATTACATGCACTGACAACAATAAATACACCTAGCTAGACAGCCACCTGTCTGCTGTATTTATTTTTTTATGTACTTGGTGATTGGTACGGCCTATTCTGATTAACAAGGATACAACTCTAGATTACAGAGTTTTGAAGAAACAATCTAATATTTAGCATCCTATGCTAAAAGTATCTTTACCTGTTCCTCTCATATACCTGACTTTCTGTGCCAACCAACAAAATTGCAGAAAGAGAATCAGCTCAGAATTAAAGCTAAAGCTGGGTTAATTCTGGTGTAGCGTAAAGTCAGTTAAATGTCAGTCACATCTGTGTGTATGTGTGTGTAGGAGGAAACCTGTCAAATCCATAATAAACCGTCCCCTTTAATCCCCTTTCCCAATATCTTCTATTTTTGCATATTTGTCAGATTAATTTGTTTCAGGTAATCAAACTACTTTTGATCTTAGAAACTCTTCCTCTTAGAAAGAGGAATGATACTCGGTCATGGGGATTAATCCATGGTAAGCGCCCTGTGTGAATGTAGCTTTAGCTTTTAACCAAAAGAAGAAGGCCTGTATCACCATAAAGCACGACATGAACTAATATATGATGACATGCATACCGTGTGTTTGAAGGGCTTTCCTCTTTCCCACTTTGCTTGCTGAGCGCTCTAGTCGATGGCTTACTCGGTTTATTTCTGCACAGGAGAAAAAAAAAAAAGATTAAACAGCAAATTATTTGCTAATAAGCCACTCACTAGGAATCCAAAACAATATTTCTGGGATTTTTAGCAATCTGTCTATAGCTTTTAAATATCTAAACCACATGTAATACTTCTCAGCTTCCAGACGAGAGGCTGCACGAGTTCTTGTTTTTGTCTCGTCATCATCCTCCTCATCATCTTCATCTGCATCTTCGTCTTCCTCATCTTTCCGCTCTGAGGTTTCTGGATGCACAAAAAAACAAAAACCATGCAGTACCATTGCACAATAATTTTAGGCACATGATTAAATAAGACTTAAAAAGCCATTTATTTTAGTATCCAGATCCAAAATAGTAATATTATATTAAATATTCGATATTAAGTATATTAAATTCGAATACTTTGGAAGTAATGCTAAAAGTGCTTAACGATTGTCAAACGTCTCCTCGATACTTAACACTAAATATCTGGTTTAGCTAATCAATGCTTTGTTAAAGTCCGCGCTGTGGCTGAAGAAATCTGGAACTTCGCTCTTCAGCCTGGCGTTCTTGTAATCAGGTGGTTTTAAATAATAAACTTGAGCATCTAAAAAGGCCTGTTAATGTTACTGATGTTAATATATACGGCCGTGTGTGTTCTTGAACATGTCTCTGTATGATCTTGCACGTGACGCATATGCATACAGTCATACGTACCAGGTTCTTTTGCTACAGGAGGGTTTTTAGGGGGGCGGCCCCTGCGGGGGGTCTTCTTCACTGGTTCTGCTTTCTCCTCCTCCTGCTATATTAAAAGGACACACTTTAGAATAGGAAAGTGTTGTGTGTTTACTTCAATGTGGACAGAGGTGTCATTTACTGTCTGAACAGTGCTACACTCACCCAACATCCGTCTTTAAAGACAGTCAGAAAGGACCAACTTCTATCCTAAGGGAAACGTCCTTCCTCCTCAAAACGTATTTTTCAATTTTTATGCGATTTAGTTTTAGGTTTCAGTGGAAGCTGCCATGAATAAAGACTGTCTGCTATGAATAAGACTGCTTGAACTATTTTGATATTACAGCTTATATGCAAATATGTGGACCATCTACCTAAAGGCCAACCGCATTGGAAATCACTGTCCTAATACTGGTTAATATTTGTGTGTATTATTTTTTATTACGAAGGAAGAAGTTAAAATGACCCAGGAGCATCTCAAAAGCGTCACACTCACTCACTCAACGGAGTCACACTCACTGGAGGCATGCCATAATCTCTCATTAAGCATATTTCAGTATACTGGTCAGTGACAGATTCAAGCTTATTAGTGAAGTTCAAAACTGAGCTGCTGCAAAAACTGAGCATCGGTACTTTCATAAGCATGCTGAGCATGGTTGGTATAGCTCAGCGGGTAACACCACTACCCAGAGTGCCATCTCTACACGTGGGAGACTGGGGTTCGAATCCCCAGTCTGGGTGACTATGCTGTGCTACACTTATAAGAGTCCTTGGGCAAGACTCCTAACACTACACTGGCCTACCTGTAATACGATTAACCTTGTAAGTCGCTCTGGATAAGAGCGTCAGCTAAATGCCGTAATTGTAAATGTAAATTTCTGGGTTCTGAAACGTGACGCTGAATATGTGAGATCTCTGAGATTTGATGTGTTGGAGTGGAACAGCAAGTGTGTGAAATCTACTCACAGCCTCCTCTTTAGATTCTGTGTTGCTCTTCTCTGCCTCCTCTTCTCTCTTCTCCTCGAAGTCCTCATGGCACATTTTTTCCTCCTCTTCATTATCCCTCACTTTCTTCTCCTCATCTCCATCATCAGTAGGTTTCTCCTTCTGTTCACCCTCATCACTTGATTTCTTCTGCTCATCATGTGTCTTCCCCTCTTCAGACACGGTTTATAAAAGAGATAATTGACAAACAACAAACATAAAAAAAACGCCCCTCACGTACAGCGTGTATAGATTAGATAGATGGATAGATACTTTATTGATCCCAGACGGAAATTCTAGCATGCGTCTGTGTGCAGGTGCTGTTTGTGTGTATGCATGTGTTTGTGTATATATTTCATTATTTATTTCTGTGTGTATATATATATATATGTATGTATGTATGTATGTATGTATGTATGTATGTGTGTATTTACCAATGTGCCCCTGAGCCAGTTTTACAGGTTCCACTTCCTTAGCTGTTGATTCCTTTTAAAAACAAAAATAACAACAAAAAACAATAAATATATTCATATCGTTGTCCATTATAATTTTTAACAAATTAGAAACACTACTAAAACAGCATTTCAGAAAATGACTCACCTTCCCAGAATCCCCAGATTGGTCAGATCTTTTTCTCTTCAATGCTGGTTTAGCTGCAAAGTAAATTACAGTTGGTTTTTCAATCTAGAACTTCGTCCTTAATGGTCAGGACCCCCACAGGACCCCCCAGAGATGGTATTTTGTGGGTGGGTCATTCTCAAAACTGTAGTAATACCAACATGGTGGTGTGTTAGTGTGGGTCACTGCTGGACTGAGAATCGCCCACCAACCAAACCTATCCAGCCAACAGTATCCTGTGGGGCAGCGTCCTGTGACCACTGATAAAGGACAAGAGGATGACCATCACTGCACTGTCCAGCAGCAGATGAGCTATCGTCTCTGACTGTCCATCTACAAGGTGGATCAGCAAGGTAGGAGTGTCTAATAGAGTGGACAGTGAGTGGACACAGTGTCTAAACACTCCAGCAGCACTGCTGTGTCTGATCCACTCACACCAGCACCACACACACTAACACACCACTGCAGTGCTGTGAATGATCCACCACCCACATCATACCTGCTTTGTGGTGGTCCTGTGGGGGTCCTGACCGTTGAAGAAAAGAGGGAAAAGGGATCAACAAAGTATGCAGAGAAACAAATAGACTACAGTCTGTAATTGTAAAAGTGTTAAGTGACATTGGAATGAGGTGGCGCTCATCACGGTCAGTAGAGAGTGGGTTCGGCCCTCTGCCAGTCTGTAGCTGTGTTGTCCTGTGTGTTTGCTGCCGGACCTTGTTCTTGTGAACCAGACGCTCACTGTATCTGCCAGTAAAGCTAGAACCCAACCTTCGGTTCCTCACTGAGAACCTGCTGTACATGTGGAGATGCTGATTTAAGAAGAAACTGGAGTGCTCTCTTATTTATCTCCTGAGCTGTATATGGCTGTATGTGTTCTTGAACATGTCCTTGTATGATGTCCTTGCATAATCTTGTGGGTGATGCGTGCACACAGTCATACCTGCTTCATCTGTTACAGAAGTCTTTTTAGGGGGGCGGCCCCTGCGCGGTTTCTTCACTGGTTCTGCTTTCTCCTCCTGCGTTAACGGGACAGGTTTGACATTTGACAGTTTTGCTGAGCATATCAGCTCGATTGTATATATGCATATAGCTCAGTGTTAAAATGTGGAAATCTACTCACAGCCTCCTCTTCCCTCTTCTCTTCCCCAGCACCCGTTTTCCCCTCTTCTCCTTCAACACTAGCTTTCTTCTGCTCCACATGTGTCTTTCCCTCTTCAGACACAGTTTCTGAAAGAGATGAAAAACAACATACAGAAAAAGACACTCACATACAGTGTGTTCATGTGCGTCTATACGGCTGTGTGTGTTCTTAAACATGTCCCTGTATGATTTTGCACGTGATGCATGTGCACACAGTCATACGTACCAGGTTCCTTTGATACAGGAGGGTTTTTAGGGGGGCGGCCCCTGCGGGGGGTCTTCTTCACTGGTTCTGCTTTCTCCTCCTCCTATGTTAAAGGGACACACTTCAGAATAGGAAAGTGGTGCGTGTTGTACTGTGTATCTATGTTGTGCACTGGTGGTGTAGTTAATAGTTTTATTTAATTTCTATTATTGTTCTTTAAAAAAAAAAAAGAATTTAATGCATCACAGTGATGGACTTGTACAATCTTGTTGACATCAATGTCTCTATGGAAATGAAAAATACCATGACAGGCCAAAACAACAGTCCTTGGGCCAAACTCCTAATGCTGCATTGTCCTACCTCTGTAACATTATCGAACTGTGAGCTCCTATGGATAATACTGTCTGCCAAGTGCACACATGTGAATGTAACATAGGCTTCAGTACACGTACGTGCCTGTGATGCTTGGATTTGTTCAGATTATCTTCAATGTTTACTGCATTTTTATGCCATGCCGAGATCGTTACTCCAATCAGGACAGAGGTGTCATTTACATGAGCTTGCTGTTTGAACAGTGCTACACTCACCCAACATCTGTCTTTACAGACAGTCAGAAAGGACCAACTTCTACCCTAAGGGAAACATCCTTCCTCCTCAAAACGTATTATTATTCAATGTTAATGCGATTATGTTTTGCATTTCAGTGGAGGCTGCCATAAATAAAGACCGTCTGCTATTAATAAGACTGCTTGATCTATTGACATTACAGCTTATATGCAAATATGTGGCCCATCTAGGGGGCTCGAAAGACCGCATCTACTCACAGCCTCCTCTTTAGATTCTTTGTTGTTCTTCTTATCTGCCTCCTCTTCCCTCTTCTCTTCCCCAGTACCCGTTTTCCCCTCTTCTCCTTCATCACTAGTTTTCTTCTGCTCCACATGCGTCTTTCCCTCTTCAGACACTGTTTCTAAAAGAGATGAAAAACAACATACAGAAAAAGACACTCACATACAGTCTGTTCACATGTGTCTATATGGCTGTGTGTGTTCTTGAACATGTCCCTGTATGATCTTGCACGTGATGCATGTGCACACAGTCATACGTACCAGGTTCCTTTGATACAGAAGGGTTTTTAGGGGGGCGGCCCCTGCGGGGGGTCTTCTTCACTGGTTCTGCTTTCTCCTCCTATGTTAAAGGGACACACTTCAGAACAGGACAGTGTTGCATGTTGTACTGTGTATCTATGTTGTGCACTGGTGGTGTAGTTAATAGTTTTATTTAATTTCCATTATTGTTCTCTAAAAACGTTTTTAATACACCGTTTATACTGATAAGAATTTAACACATCACAGATACTGTTACTGTTGGATTTGTTCCGATTATGTTCAATGTTTACTGAATTTTATGCCATGCAGAGAGCGTTACTCCAATCAGGACAGAGGTGTCATTTACATAAGCTTGTTGATTGAACAGTGCTACATTCACCCAACATCTGTCTTTACAAACAGTCAGAAAGGACCAACTTCTATCCTTAGGGGAAACATCCTTCCTCCTCAAAACGTATTATTCAAGGTTAATGCGATTATGTTTTGTGTTTCAGTGGAAGCTGCCATAAATAAAGACTGTCTGCTATTAATAAGACTGCTTGAACTATTGACATTACAGCTGATATGCAAATATGTGGCCCATCTAGGGTTCTCTGAAGACCACCCTGGAAATCACTGTCCTAATAAAATGAGAGAGATCTGCTGATGATTTGATGTGCATTAGAGGAAATCTACTCACAGCCTCCTCTTTAGACTCTTTGTTGCTTTTTTTATCTGCCTCCTCTTCCCTCTTTTCTTCCCCAGCACCCGTTTTCCCCTCTTCTCCTTCATCACTAGTTTTCTTCTGCTCCACATGTGCCTTTCCCTCTTCAGACACTGTTTCTAAAAGAGATGAAAAACAACATACAGAAAAAGACACTCACATACAGTGTGCTCACATGCGTCTATATTGCTGTGTGTGTTCTTGAACACGTCCCTGTATGATTTTGCACGTGATGCATGTGCACACAGTCATACGTACCAGGTTCCTTTGATACAGAAGGGTTTTTAGGGGGGCGGCCCCTGCGGGGGGTCTTCTTCACTGGTTCTGTTTTCTCCTCCTCCTATGTTAAAGAGACACACTTCAGAATAGGAAAGTGTTGTGTGTTGAACTGTATGTTTGTGTTGTGCATTGATGGTGTAGTTAGTCAGATGGTGTTTTTACGGTTTTATTTATTTGTTTTTTCATTATTTCACAGGAAGTGAAAGTTTTAGATTAGTTTTTATTCAGTTTTATATCTGTTTATACCAGAAATGGCCACAAGTCACAAAATACAAGCCCAAGTCAAGTCACGAGTCTATAGGCGAGTCCAAGTCAAGTTCTAAGCCAATTTACATTTAGCATATATAGTAACTGTAGCATTAAATAAGTCTAGATTTAAAAAAAAACACAACAGGTTAGCCTTGTGTGCAAAACACAACTGTATTTTTTACAGTCCGACACTAATTTTCATTTCTTGTGTGTGTGTTTAAATGCTCCATATTTCCTTACAATATTTACTCACAAAAATGACATGCTCTACAACTCTCAAACAGAACCAACTAGAAGCAATATCACTTTTTGTTTCGGCACCATACTCTGCCTCAAACACTTCCTGTTTCCGGCCAGCTGAAGGGGTTAATACTGTATGCTATATAGCTGGAATGATGGCTAAACGGCTAAGCGGCTAGCACAGACCTATCCGGGTGTGTGTTCAGGTGCCTTATGAAGTTTAATGTGGTCGATCCAGTGTCTAATTTGTTTCCCACACTCTCTGCACGTCACCACTCTTCTGTTATATAATAAGATTTTGAATTCCCTGTAACCAAAGGCTACCACGTACGGCGCTCCCGCCGAAGCCATGCTACAGCGTCGTGTTTACACTTGGCGCCTCTCACTGATATCACGCACGCGCTGAAGTCCGATGTTGTGATTGGTCCGTGTCCGTGGGGCGTGTCCCAAATCAACGAAATAAAGTACACATACACAAAGGAATTATTTTTCTGTAACTTCCGCACACCGTGCTAATGGAAAGAAACTGGATGTTCATGTGTTATTTTGGACCGAGTCGAGAGTCATTATAGACGAGTTACAAGTCAAGTCTGAAGTCTATTTATATGCAACTCAAGTGCGACTCGAACTCGTGTCGCTAACTCGAGTGCCCACCTCTGGTTTATACTGACAAGAATTTTAATGCATCACAGTAATGGACTCACACAATCTTGTAGACTTAATTGTCTCTATGGACATGTAAAATGCCATGACAGACCAAAACAACAGTAAATGGGTCAAACTCCTAATGTTGCATTGTCGTACCTCCATGTAATACTGTCTGCCAAATGCACACATGTGCATGTAACCTAGGCTTCATCACAGACAGTCAGAAAGGACCAACTTCTGTCCTCAAACCGTATTATATCTTTTTAATTCTATTTATCTTGCATTTCAGAGGAAGTTGAATAAATAAAGACTGCTATGAACAAGATTGCCTGAACTATTTTGACCTTACAATTTATGTACCAATATGTGTAACATCTAGGGAGCTCTGAAGAGCGAACAGGAAATCACTGTTCTAATAATTTAAATAATACATTGTTTAATATTTGTATGGTTTTTTTTATTACTAAGAAAGAAATGAAATGACAAGAGTATCCAAAAGCTTCACATTCACTAGGAACATTAGGATTTAATTTAATTAATGTGTTATTGATTTAATGTCAATGCCGCCACAATTAATTTATCCACTATGTTCAGGCTTGTTCCATGTTGGGGCTAATTTTTGATGTCATAATCTCTCATTTAGCATATTTTAGCGTACTGGTCAGTAACAGATTCAGTTCAGAACTAACAAAATACAATACCATTTACAACAGCATTTCAGAAAATGACTCACCTTTCCAGAATCCTCAGCTTGCTCAGATCTCCTTCTCTTCAATGCTTGTTTAGCTACCAAGTAAATTACAGTTAGACTTGCAGTGGGTTTCTTTCCCCTAGCTTTCTCTTAAACAAGTGGTGAGAAATGGTTTAAACAGTGGCTGTGGCTCTGTGTGTTTTTGAACATGTCCTTGTATGATCTTTCATGATTGTCATACACAGTCATACACACCTGGTTCTTTTGATGCAGAAGGGTTTTTAGGGGGACGGCCCCTGCGTGGGGTCTTCTTCACTGGTTCCTCTTTCTCCTCCTCCTATGGTACAGGGACACACTTCAGAATAGGAAAGTGTTGTGTTTTGTACTGTGTGTCTGTGTTGTGCTTTAATGGTGTATTTAAAGTTTTATTTTATTTATTTATTTTTTAATTAAACGTAATGGCAATAGGTGCCAATAGGTGGCCTCAGTCTTCTGAACAGAAGTGTACAGAATATACACTCAAAAAAATGTGTTGCACCCTGAAGGAATTTTTAGATTGCAATGCTGTTTGGAGCTGTAGAGATCCCTAATGGTGTCCGGTGATAATTCAGCCCATGCAGGTTGAACATCCTCACACAGTTCCTGCAGATGGTGCAGTAGGGGGGAGGTGGAGGGACACCAGGCCTTCTGGATGCGTGACAACAAATCATTCATCTTGGTGCTGACCACGGTGCCTCCACACACGGATTCGTTGGGCGTCTCCACCAAGACTAAAGCGGGACTCGTCACTGAAGATGACCCGCTGCCATTCTGAGTCACTCCATGACAGTCTGGTACGACACCACTGCAGTCTTTGGAGACGGTGACGTGGTGTTAATCGTCTGTGTGCATGTTGTCCAACATGGTGCAGTCACCGTACAATGGTGCTGCAAGGATGACTCATGGAGGGCATCGCCGCTCTCTCTGAGGCGTACTTCACTTGCAAAGGATGCAACCAACACAACAGCAGAGTCCCGCACAACAGGATGACCTTATAGTCAGTCAGGTACATCAGTAAGGCCCATTCTAGCTCATCACTGAGCTTGAAACTTGCATCATGTATGTGCCTCAGGGTGTAAGGCCTACTGACCAAGCTTAATTTCGGTCCGTTGATTCCTTGCGGGTGCAACTTTCTGAACTCAGTGAACGTACATATCAGAACACGCATTCACATGCTAACATCAAACGTAATCAAACGAGATGTGAATAAGAGTTTACCTCCTTTTGCTTCACCTCCTCTTCTGCAGGCTCTGCCTCTTGGGGCTGTGACACTAAGAACATAGGGTACAACTTTTCAGACGTTACTTCGTTCAGATTATTAGACTGTGTAAGTGTCTGTCTGTTTTTAGGTGCGACAGATTGTCAAGGTTACAAATGCAGAGGCATGCTGTAAGAAAAACAAGCAGTAGGTCCCATTGTTGTGTAGGAAAAATGATAATAGAATATATAATATAAAGAATATAATAAAAACAGTAATAGAGAATACAAATGAGCTATGATTTAATGTGGTGTAGAATATAAAATGTTCAACTGGAAATATATTTGAAATTATGGAATGAATAGAATAAACACACACTCATCATCAAAAGTATAGCTGCACCGAGAAGGAAGGTCACAAGGAACTATAAATGACAATATATTTAGACTAGATCAATATTCAGTATGGTGTCGGGCCGCCATGTTTGCTAACCCATCATGCCAGACGTCTCGGTATGGAGCTGTAGAGGTTCCTGATGGAGTCCTGTGATAATCCATCCCATGCAGCTTGAACATCCTCACACAGTTCCTGCAGATGGTGCGGTAGGGGTGGAGGTGGAGGGACACCAGGCCTTCTGGACATGTGACAGGAAACCGTTCATCTTGGTGCTGACCACGGTGCCTCCACACACGGATTCGTTGGGCGTCTCCACCAAGACTAAAGCGGGACTCGTCACTGAAGATGACCCGCTGCCATTCTGAGTCACTCCATGACAGTCTGGTACGACACCACTGCAGTCTTTGGTGACGGTGACGTGGTGTTAGGGACAGTCGTGGTAACGGTCTGTGTGCATGTAGTCCTGCGTGGTGCAGCCGTCTGCCGATGGTGCTGCACTAACAGCTCACTGACTGTCTGCTATCATGGCTGTTGGAGCAGTCAGCGTCCTTGCCAAGTCATATGTACGTCCAGGTAGGAAACTTGAATAATTTGCATGCCTCGCAACGTCAAACCTACTCACTGAGTTTAATTCCTGTGGGCTGATTCTTTCTGGGTGCAGCGATTTTAATGATGAGTGAACACTGTCACGCATGTTGCCTCATAAAAATGGCCAAGTATTGTGAAGCCATATCTTCACATTCAGCTCAACAACAAGCTAAAATCACTGTGGGTGTTCTTACATGTCTCTCTCTGAGAAGTTTCCGTGACCTTAGATGATCGTCCTCTGCGTGGGGTTCTACTCTCTGCCCCTTCATCAGCCTCCTCCTCCTCACTCTGTCAAAATACAAACATCAGTTAAGACGGAAAGTCAGGAAACGCCAGATTTACATGTACCCTTGGTCAAAAAAAATTTTTTGTTTTGATGATTTTTAATAAGCGGAAAGTGAGGACTACACAGACAAGTTATGGCTGCAAAAATCTGTGATTCAGATGTGGGGAAATTTTGTAGGCATCCGAAGATCCATTCAACTATGCATGCCTAGGGAAGCCTATAAAAGGGGGCCTTAAGGAATTCATTTTATCAATTTATCAAATTATGTTTTGATGATTTACGTGAAATGACACTAACACCTCCTCTACAGGTGAACACACTTCTGTACATTCTGAACACACTTTGGTAATCGTTTACTCAATTACCGTTTATTTGCAGAATTGGAAAAAAAGTGGATGTTCCACCACATTCTGAACATTCTGTTTTTCCCCCAAAATGTTAAACTGAGAAACTAAACAGAATTGTGCAGTAATTACTTCAGCACAACATTTCAAGTTTCTAGTGGATGGATAAGTCATCTCGTTCAGTTGCGTCACTGACCATCGCACATCTGTAAAAATCAAACATGTTTCAATCACTCTGGAGTTTGATCAGAAAGGCTAAAGACAGATGCGGTAACTCTCTCACGCTAGCAGATCATTCTTCTGGAACTCACTGGAAATATATTTCTGATTGGGAAAATATGTCATAAGGTAAAAATCAAGATCCAAGCCAATGGTGTTAATTTCTGGCTTTATAAAGTAGGAGAAGAATAAAGCAAAAGGAAGAAATTCAAGAGGGATTGAAAAATAAATAAATAAATAAATAAGTATTTTTTTTTAAACATATAAAAAATAAGTTGAAAACAGAAACAAAAGGATACACACACACTCACTTTTTTAAGACTTGTATTTTCTGTGTCTTTGTCGGTAGCCTCTTGATCTGTCGGGGCTTTGGCTGCTAATATATAGAAAACATTATTATTAACATTAACACATACATTCATTCATTCGTTCATTTATTCACTGTTTGCATGCTGTTCCTGTAAATCAGACAAAATTACAGACCGCTTTCCAGACTGCTTTTCCTCCTAACTACTAACACACACGCAAAAATTACAACTTGAAGAGTTCCGAGCATAAGCACATGCGCTCTGCGACCTACCGGCTTGTTTGCTTAGTTTAGGGGGCCGTCCTCTCCGTACTGGTTTCGGTTGCGCCTCTCCCACATCCTTGGGTTTATTCTGTGGACGGACAGACAGATCTCAATGTCAAACTGTTAGTTAATAGTGCCAACCTGGGGACAATTCGCAACCTGTTCAATATGAGGGAGCGGGTAGGTGGCGCATGAAGCTGGTGTACACCCATTGCTAAACACCTGGGTGTACATCAATCCTCGCTCTGCCTAGGCGTGGGTGATGAGCAATCTTCCAAAGACTGAGATCAGATGAAGGAGCTTGAGGCTACTGCAGAAAGACCTACACAAGACTCTTCACTGCTGAAATCTTTATTTGTGTGTCCACTATTAGAAGAACCTGAGCAAGAATGTGGTCTACTCGAGGACACCTTAAAGAAAGCCACTGCTGCCCAAAACCAATCTGAGGTTGGCCCACAACCACCTAGATGGTCCACACTACTTCTGGGCGAACATTCTGTGGACAAATGGGACAAACGTGGGACACCATGTTTCCACCAAAACCTTATCTGTGAAGCATGGTGGCGGGAGAATCATGGATAGGGCCTGCTTTGCTGCCTTAGGGCCTGGACATGACCTACAGAGAGCTGTACAAGGAAGGAATCCCAGAAATACTGATGAACCAAGACACACTCACTGGAACGGTCAAAAATATAATAATATAATAAAATAAATATAATAATATTTCCATCTACAGGAAACATTAAATGGAGGAGGTTGCTACTAAAGTTGGACATTACTCAATAACAGACATGAGAAGCACAACTTAGACTAAAGTAAACTAAAGTTTAGTTAGACTGTGTTTGTCTATAATTTTGCTTAGGTCACAATCAGACCTTTTTATTAGTAATTAATGCAAAAATCCAGGAAAATCCAAATGGTTTACTTTCTTTGTCGTTCCATGAGGCACTTTTTCTGGTTTCATAGATATAGTACCGTATCAATATGCACTCTGAAGCAAGCGTGTGCAGTTCCATACCTTCTTTGTTAGTCACGAAGCACCAGTGCAAAGCTGAAAACGCAAACTTACGACACCTAAAATGCGTATAGAAAGAGTGACCAAATGGGGTCCCGAAGTGTGGCCTCCAGGAAATAAGTTTAGGGAATTTAATATGAAACTGAAACATTCTGGTGCATCCTGAAAATACAATACCAGGAAACAAGATATGGCAGCTTTGCCAATACGAGTCATGTCTTTACTGCAGGTTTTCAGAAATGTGACTTACTGTTCGCGAAAAATTTGTAGCATTTTAAAATGTATTAAAAAGTCTTATTCAAAATTTTGAAACTGCAATAAAAGATGACTAATGATGTTAAACAATTTTTTTTGTGAAAAGCATGTGGGCTTTGGAGCTTTACATATCTAAAGAAATGCAACTGGAACATGAATTCACGCAAAGCGACAAGTTTGTATGGGTGCCTAAGCCTCCTCAAGTGCTGTAAAGTAAACTCTAAGAGTGTTGTGCACCCCGTACTTCTGAATGCGCCCAAGCTGAAGGTTTTTAAATTACTCACAGACTCTGATTGTTCTATGGGTTCAATCTGCTCCCCGCCTGTAATCAACAGAGAAACTTGAGTTAGGAAATAACAAATTCACAGAAGCTCACATGGCCTACGTACCTACGTGCCATCGGGTGATGTACATGCTTCCATTACCTGCTTGCTAATAGCTATATTGGCTCTAGATTAAAATCAGATCTAGATTTCCTAATTACATTTGTCCAATGGGGAACAAGAATAAATTATATTCCCTTATTGCTGGAAAAACCGTTCCTTTGAGGATGGAAGCAGAATCTGTTGCGTATGACTCACCTGACGTCTTGGCTGTGGTTGAGTCAGGTGCATCTGTGTGTGGGGTTTTGTCTTGCTCCTCTTGCTGTACAGTTTGTGGTTGTGTTTCCACATACTGGACAAACACAAATACACACACACGCGCACACAGACAGATTAGAGGACCAATCAGAAAGGATCCATCACAGGGACAAGAAACCGGAATATATAGTGAGTGGTAAAATAAATAAATAAATGAATAAATAAACAAATAAATAAATAAAAATGCTATTCACAGTAACAATAAGCAAATCATAAAGAAGTCTAACACACTACGAAGCATCTCTTTAACCTTATAATGTTCTGCGATCAGACTCACCTCTGTGTTAGCAGCGACTGTGTCCTCAGTTAGATTATCGGTTTGTGTTTCCCCGGATCCAGTCTCAGCTGAAGCATCATCTGCAATTTGAGAGAACAAAACATGAGGGTACTGCTTAAAACGATGCTCACTGCAGAGGAACAGTGTCGTATGAGATTCATTCTATAGTCTTCCCTAATCTTTATTTTCCCACATTTTCCTTTGCGTATGTATTTATTTGAATTAATGTTTCTGATGATTTTTATTTTTATTATTATTGTACATTAGCATCTTTAAAATGTAGTGCAATTGAACTTAGATGTATGTTAGATAATCAGAACATGGAATATGATAGTCGCTGCAACCTGGTTCGGCGTTGGTACTGTGGTATACTGAAAGGTAACAGTTTGTTTTGTGCAGTGACGTGAAAATGTATTTGGCCTTCGCCCAAGATTTATTTAAAACCCTCATCAACCACGTGAGAAGGTAATTGCTTTTCTAAACCTAATAGCTGGCTATACCAGGCTTGGCTGGAACTACAGTCAGATGTTTGTGATGACGTGTGATGAGTCTTTTACATTGCTGAGGAGGAAATATGGCCCAACGCCTTGTAGGCACATCCAGCCTTCGTGTTGTGGAGAAAGTGCTATAGATTTTTATTATTTTTTATTTTGCCAGAAACATTTTTGCACTACAAAGGAATGGTGTAAAGGCTTGTAGTCCTACAGAGGATAATGTAAATAAAATAATTCAAATATGTAAAGATAAAATGGCACACCATTAGTGAATTTATGACCTGATGTACACAAGTTACCACACATAGCATTGCAATAGGGGTGAATCATAACGCAATATGATGCAGCGCATCAAGATGTGTATTGCATCGCCCTCTGTGATGAAGATTCACATCCCTAATGTACATGTACTGTAATAACGGTGACAGTAAAAGTTCTAACACTGTACCTGATGCACCTGCTGGCTCGTCCCTTGAAATAGCTTCTGACAAAGGAACGTCAGACTTGGGTTCTGAGTCAGCCTCCACACTGCTCATCTGAACAGCATCACATACATCCTGCAAAGTACACACACATGCAAACAGGAAATCTCAGGATAGGGTACAGCGTAGCATTTTATATAAAATTAAAATCAAGCATTTTCTAAATGTTATAAGTGATCAATCTTACCGCTGACACCACTTCTGCAGTAGCTCTCTCTGTTGCCTCGCCCTCCATGCTTGTGCTGGCTACAGCTGGAAAACACAGAGCGATTCAATTTAATTTCGAACTACATTATTAACAATAACAGTAATACTGTGTCACATACTGCATTATTCAACCAAATAAAACCTCACCATCAGCCTGTAGATCTCCATCCTGCGAGTCTGCCTCCCTCACACACGGCAAAGCGGCAGCAGTCATTTCGTTTTTCGACTCCATCACATCCGCAGTTGTTTCAGATAACCGTTCTGCATTACCAGAAGCTGCGGGTTCGGCATCTTGCATAGCAACGGGAGCAACATGACTCTGTGCCACTGACAGGTCCGGATCCATGGAGAGCAGAGTGAGAGCTGCTTCCTTCATCTTTATGTCTGCTTCCTGGAATGAAGGCACAGCGTCCTGGTTTTCAGACAAGCTAGTCACCTCGTTTTTGGCCGCAGAGGCGCAGACGTTCATAAGCGTCAGGAGGGCATCTGCCTCTGCAGGGAGAGGACAGGGCTGTGCTTGGCTTTCTGTAACCCTCATGGTTGCCTCCTCTTCGTCCTCAGGCTCTGGAGTGATGTCGCTTAGGGCATCATACATGTCGTCTTGAACAGCTGTGCTTCCGGTGTCAGGTGTGGGGAGAGTGCTTGTAGCCTGTGGAGCTGTTGAACCAGCAAGACCAGGTTCTAAGGAAGAGTCTGTGGATGAACAGTTCAGATCAGACTCTGCATTTGCATCCATGGCCTGTGAGGTGGTGAAAGCTGACTCTGTGTCTAAGGCCTTTGGAGCTGTGAGATTAGTCTCTCTGTCCAAAGCCTGTGGGGTTGGGATCTTACACTCTGCTGGGGAGTCAGAGGCCTGTGAGTCTGTAGGATGAGACTGTAGGACGTCTATGGCTTGTGAGCTCGTCAAATTAATGTCCATGTCTAAAGCTTGTGAGGCTGTGGGATTAGACTCTGTGTCCAAGGCCTGTGTGGTCAGGAGATTAGACTCGGTGTCCAAGGCCTGTGGGGTCGAGAGATTAGACTCTATGTCTAAGGCCTGTGGGGTTTGGAGATTAGCCTCTGTGTCCAAGACCTGTGGGATGGGGAGATTAGACTCTGTGTCCAAGGCCTGTGGGGTCAGGAGATTAGACTCTGTGTCCAAGGCCTGTGGGGTCGAGAGATTAGACTCTATGTCTAAGGCCTGTGGGGTTTGGAAATTAGACTCTGTGTCCAAGGCCTGTGGGGTTGGGAGATTAGCCTCTGTGTCCAAGACCTGTGGGGTCAGCAGATTAGACTCTGTGTCCAAAGCCTGTGTGGTCAGGAGAATAGCCTCGGTGTCCAAAGCCTGTGGGGTCGGCAGAATAGCCTCGGTGTCCAAGGCCTGTGGGGTCGGCAGAATAGCCTCGGTGTCCAAGGCCTGTGGGGTCGGCAGAATAGCCTCGGTGTCCAAGGCCTGTGGGGTCGGGAGAATAGCCTCGGTGTCCAAAGCCTGTGTGGTCGGGAGAATAGCCTCGGTGTCCAAAGCCTGTGTGGTCGGGAGAATAGCCTCGGTGTCCAAAGCCTGAGGGGCAAGAAGGTTAGACTCCGTGTCCAAGTCCTGTGGGGCTTGGAGACTAGATTCTGTGTCCATGGCCTGAGGGGTTGGGAGATTAGACTCTGCATCTAAGGTCTGTGGGATCGGGAGATTAGACTCTGTGTCCAAGACCTGTGGAGTCGGGACATTAGCCTCTGCGTCCAAGGCCTGTGGAGTCGGGACATTAGCCTCTGCGTCCAAGACCTGTGGGATTGAGAGATTAGACTCTGTGTCCAAGGCCTGTGGGGTCAGAAGATTAGCTTCTGTGTCCAAGGCCTGTGGGTTCGGGAGATTAGCTTCTGCATCCAAGGCCTGTGGGGTCGGGAGGTTAGACTCTGCGTCCAAGACCTGTGGGGTCAGGAGAATAGACTCTGCATCCAAGGCCTGTGGGGCTAGGAGCTTAGATTCTGCGTCCAAGGCCTGTGGGGTCGAGAGATTAGCCTCTGCATCCAAGGCCTGTGGGGCCAGGAGATTAGACTCTGTATCCAAGGCCTGTGGGGTTGGGTTATTAGACTCTGCATCCAAGGCCTGTGGTGCTGGGAGATTAGACTCTGTATCCAAGGCCTGTGGGGTTGGGTTATTAGACTCTGCATCCAAGGCCTGTGGGGTTGGGTTATTAGACTCTGCATCCAAGGCCTGTGGTGCTGGGAGATTAGATTCTGCCTCCAAGGCCTGAGGGGCTGAGAGGTTAGACTCTGCCTCCAAGGTCTGTGGGGCTTGAAGATTAGGATCTGTGTCTAAGGCCTGTGGGGCTGGGAGATTAGATTCTGCATCCAAGGCCTGAGAGGCTGGGAGATTAGACTCTGTGTCCAAAGCCTGAGGGGCTGGAAGATTAGACTCCATGTCCAAAGCCTGAGGGGCAGGAAGGTTAGACTCCGTGTCCAAGTCCTGTGGGGCTTGGAGACTAGATTCTGTGTCCATGGCCTGAGGGGTTGGGAGATTAGACTCTGCATCTAAGGTCTGTGGGGTTGGGAGATTAGACTCTGTTAGCGTGCCTGAGGTCTGTTGGATTAGAGGATTAGATTCTGTGTCCAAAGCCAGGGAGGCTGGGAGATTAAACTCTGTGTCCATGACATGTGGTGAAGTGACTTCAGACTCGGACTTACAGGCTTGTGGGAAATTAGACTCCTTGTCCAAAACCTGTGCAGCTGTAAAATTAGCCTCTATGAGAGAGTGAGAAGTCTTTGGGCTTGTGAGATCAGATCCTGTGTCCATGGTCTGTGGAGTTGTTTGATTGGACACTGTGTTTATGACCTGTGGGGCTGTGAGCTCAGACTCTGTTATCAAGGCTTGAGGAGCTGCAAGGTCAGGCTTTGTGTCCATGGCCTGTGGATCTGTGAGATGAGACTCGGTATCCAAGGCCTGCAGAGCAGTGAGATCAGATTCTGTGTCCATGGCCTGTGGGTCTGCCAGATTAGACTCTGTGTTTATATCCCGTGGGGGTGTATGTTCGGACTCAGCCTTTTGAGCTTGTGGGGCTGCTTCAGACTGAATGTCCAATACCTCTGTGACTGCAAAGTTAGACTCTGCATCCATGGCCTGTCGGGCCAGGAGATTGGACTCCTTCTTCGTGGACTCATATTCAGACTCAGTCACAAAGGCTTGTGGGGCTATAAGATCAGACTTTATGTCTAAGGCTGGTGCAGATGAGGAATTAGATTCTGTTTCCATGGCCTGCAGGCCTGGGAGATCAGACTCAGTGTCCAATGACTGCAGACCTGTGAGGTCAGACTTTGGAATGAACTCTGAGGCCTGTGGTTCTGCAAGATTCGGTTCTGTGGGAGAGTCTGAGCCCTCTGGGGCCGTGAGGTCAGGCTCTGCGAGATTCGGCTCAGTTTGTGCATCTGAAGGTGGGCCAGCTGTTTCGGCAAACTGTAGCTCTTCACCGACATCAGTAGGAACTTTGACAGAGTCAAGGGTAAGCTCATTTGCTTGAGAGCTCCTCCTTTCTTTTTCGGCATCTCCTCCTTTCTTCTCAGACTCTTTCGTCTTCTTTTCACTCGCTTTTTTGGAGCTCTTTGCTTCTTTCCCTTTCTCGATGGCACGGTCCTCTGAGGCTTTCCGATCCTCTTTCGTTGATCCGTCCTTCCTTTTATCTTTGGAGGACTCTGGTTTGCCTGTTCCTGCTTTGCTCTTGGCTTCTTGACTTTGAGGTCTTTTGTCGACCTTAGCTGCTAGAGGACTCTGAGGTTTCAAATCAACTCTAGACTTGGATTTAGTTTTTTCCGAGGCAGATTTGACCTTTGACACCGTGTCGGAGTCTTTAGCCTTTCTCGTTTCCTTGTCAACGTCCGAGTGCTTGGAAGGCTCGGCTGAATCCTTACTGTCCTGTCTGCTCCTAACCTTCTCTACAGATTTGACCTCTGTGTGACTCTTTGAGCGTTTCAGAACATCTTTGGGGTGCTTGTCTTTCTTCCTACTAACTTCTGAAGTGGTCTCAACCTCCAACTTCTCCTCAGTGGAGCCTGTGGAATCCAGACGATGCAGCTGTTTGGGATCGCTCTTAGCCAGCGCCTTTTCTCCTTTTGTTCGGTCTTTCTCTTTTTCTTTGGGAACCTCTGCGGACGTTTTTCCTTTTTTCAGGTCCTTCAGCATTCCCTCCTCTGCACCCGAACCTTCAGACACGGATACTCTTCCTTCCCTGACAGAACCCATGGTCTTCTTCTCTCCTTTTACTTTTGACCCCTTTTTCTCTCCTTTGTCATCACTCGATCCTTTTGCGGCCCCTCCTTCCTTCTCCTCCACCACTATCTCCCCTCCTTTTCTGCTCTCTTGCTTCTGTTTGTGTTTGGCACGTTCATCAGAGGTGGTCCGCTCTTTCTCTCTTCGCTCTTTCTCCTTGGACTGACTATCTCTGCGCACATGCCGCTCACCCTTCCCGCTCCCTCTTTGCCTGAGCGCCTCCTCTGTTCCCATCTCTAGGTCCAATATGAACGAGTGAGTGCGGTTCTTGTCAAGGATTTTGCGCGGCTCACTCGAGTCTTCTGAAATGCTGCCGCTCTTCTTCCTGCGCAGCTCCTCAACCTCAGACAGCTTTCTCACGGGCTTCGGAGGACTTGCTTTAGACTTCAGCACCTCCTAGAAGGACAGCGCCACACATTACATAAAGAACCAACGGTGACAAATCAAAAAAAGACGAGTGAGAAAGAAACGAGGGAAAAAAACTCACATCCTTCTTTATTGGTTCTGCATCTGCATCGTTTTTCTTCTTGCCTACAGACTCGTCTTCCTTCCTGGAACCCAACATAAAAGGAAAACATGGTGAGTCATGTATACAGGACACATTCAGCATACATACACGCATGTGCACACCTACGCACCGGGAGTCTCTCTTTCTCTTCCTGCTAAGTGCCACTTTCTTTTCCAGAACTTTCCTTTCCTTACGTGCTTCCTTCGCTTGGGGTCGTGAGGTCTCTTGATGGGATGAATGCACACACACACACACACACACACACACACACACACACACACACACACAAATCAGAATCAGGTTTACTGGCCAAGTATGTTAACACACATGCAATTTGGTTTTGGCAGTTTGTGTTTCTCTACTGTACCAATATACACACAACGACTGCACATATACAAAATAAATACAGATATTTACAGTGTAGAGGCAGTAGTGTTGGTGTAGAGGCGGTAGTGCAAGAGTAATAGTGTACATGTATGTGGAAGGGACTGTTGTGCATAATCTGGGATGCGTGTGAAGCCTGTGAACGCAATGGAGGAACAGGAGTAGACGCAGTAGTGTTGTGGCAGTAGTGTTGAGGCAGACACAGTAGTGCTCAGGAAGTAGCGTTGCGGTAGAGGCAGTAGTGTTGGTGTAGAGGCAGTAGTGTTAAGGCAGTGTAACAGTATTAGTGTACAGGTATGGGAAAGAGACTGTGGTGCATAATCTGGGGTGTGAGTGAAGCCTGTGAACACTATGGAGGAACAGAAGTAGACGCAGTAGTGTTTTGGCAGTAGTGTTGAGGCAGTAGTGTTGAGGTAGTCACAGTAGTGCTCAGGAAGTAGCGCTGCGGTAGAGGCAGTAGTGTTGGTGTAGAGGCTGTAGTGTTAGAGCAGTGTAACAGTATTAGTGTACAGGTATGAGAAAGAGACTGTGGTGCATAATCTGGGGTGTGAGTGAAGCCTGTGAACACTATGGAGGAACAGAAGTAGACGCAGTAGTGTTTTGGCAGTAGTGTTGAGGCAGACACAGTAGTGCTCAGGAAGTAGCGTTGCGGTAGAGGCAGTAGTGTTAATGTAGTGTAACAGTATTAGTGTACATGTATGTGGAAGAGACTGTAGTGCATAATCTGGGATGCGTGTGAAGCCTGTGAACACTATGGAGGAACAGGAGTAGACGCAGTAGTGTTGAGGCAGTAGTGTTGAGGCAGTAGTGTTGAGGCAGACACAGTAGTGCTCAGGAAGTAGTGAGAGTAGTGTTAATGGTAACAGTAGGCATGTAGTGTTATATGTGCGAGTGAAACCGGTGAACAGTATGGAGGAACAGAAGTAGTGTGTTGACATGTATGTGCTCAGTAAGTAGCGAGAGGCAGTAGTGTAGTAGCATATTATGTACATGTATGGGGAAGAGCGAGTGAAATCTGGGATGCGAGTGAAACCGGTGAACACTATGGAGGGACAGGAGTCCAGCAGATGGTCCAGCAGATGCTGTGACTGGTCAGCTGTTTATGAAGGTGATGGTCTGAGGTATCAACCTAAAGTATCAAGCCACGGCCATGGCTCCTACTAAATACAAACACCTACAAACCCTCACAAAACAGTAGACTGCTGAACGATTAAATACTAACTACTGCTAACAGAGGTACTGAGGACCATGAAGGTGGTCATCTCTCACCTTGTAGCTCTGCCTGTACTGCTTTCTGTCTCCTCTTCTCCTCCAACCGTTCACGATTCTGCTGCCTCTTCAACACCCTCTCCTCCTTCTCCTTCGCCTGTAGAAAGAAGAATGAACTTACACTCGATGGAAGACTCAGAAGTGTTCTCTGTTGACTTTAATGGAGAATAATAACTTTAGACTGAATAGACTTATTAACAGATACTAGGTACTGTACATTTAACTGAAAATAAAGACAGTCCTGTTAACACAAATCAGAAAACAGCCTTAATAAAAGCACTCTGTTACCGCAGAACGCCGTCGCTGCTCCACCGTCACCTCATCGTCTGAGTCACTGTAGTAACGGGAGTACAGGAAAGGCTTGTGTATGTAGCCTTGGCGTGCACCGCGAGGCTTCTTCTCCTTATTGTCTTCTGAGTCCTCACCAGCGGACCTCCTGTGAACCTTGTCATCTGCACGACGAAGCACAAACACATACCAAAGAACAGATTAACTTCCACTTAAACATTCAACATCATTTCAACGCAGGAATGACAGGAAAACTAGCTAGCATGTTGCTAGCATTTTGTAGCCTCACCATCAGAAGTGATCTCCCCTTCCTCTGTGGTGTCAGATGGGGGCTGCTCATCATCGCTCTCGCCCTCAAATGATGAGAGATCGCTTGTGTGCACTGAACTCACTGTGATATCACTCAGGCCCTCCAGATCCGAGTCCTCCAAAGAATATTCTGATGCAAAAACATACATATGTTTTATACACTCACACTGGGCATAATATTATGACCACCTTAATGTATCTACACTCTTAATCCATTATACTCCAGCAGCACTGCTGTGTCTGATCCACTCACGCCTGCACAACACACACTAACACACCACCACCAGGGTCAGGGTCACTGCAGTGCTGAGAATGATCCACCACCCACAAAGTACCTGCTCTGTGGGGGTCCTGTGGGGGTCCTGACCATTGAAGAACAGGGTAATACAGTACACAGAGAAACAGATGGACTACAGTCTGGACCTGTACACCTACAGAGTGTCCTGTATGGTCAGTGGAGCTGATAAGATGGACACTGAAAGTAGATACAAGGACGTGGTAATAACGTTATGCCTAATCTGTATGTATATATGTATTTATAGCTGCCTTAATAATCTCACTGTAGATAAAAAGACTCGGACACTGAAGTCTATTAAAATGATCATAAGCACAAAACACTAAAAGACTTTCCATTAGGACCAATTAGAACCAAGCTCTGTCCAAAAAGTCAAAACCAAGTGAGGACAGTACCATGACTGATGGGCTCTATTCAATTCAAAGATGTCAGACTCTTTGTTTTTTTTTTTTTTAAGTAAAAGGTCAACTAAAATGGAAATATAGAAAGTACAGATAACTACAGGTAACTAAATTTATATATATAGACTGTGTTGTTTATGAATTCTGAGTTGGGTTTGAGCCCTCACCTTCTTTGAGCCTCTCTCTGGCCCTCTGGCGGATGTGTTGTTTCTCTGTGGAGGCTTTCTGCGCCTCCATGTCTCTGCTCTCCTCTCGGCTCTTCCCAAGTGCTTTACTGCTGCTCTTCTCCTTCAAGTCGTCCTTTTCTTCTTTTTCCCGTTCTTTCTCCTCCACCTCCTCCTCCTTCTTTACCTCTGCAGTCTCTGTTTCTCTCTCCAACTCCATCTCTCTCTCCTTCTCTTTCTCACTGTTCATCTCGCCTTCGCTCACAACAGGCTTCTGTTCATCTTTCTCTCCCTGCTCCCCGTCTCCCTCTCTCCTCTCCATCTCCATCTCTTCTTCCTCCACCAGGCTCATATCTGCCTCTCCACTCTCTGCTTCAGCGATGAGGCCATCCTGAGTGAACTCCCCACTTTGAGTCCTGCTGCTGGATGGCTCCTGGATCTAACACACACAGAGCAAAAGTGGAGCTTGTCATCACCAGTAGGCATTGCATGTCTAAATCATCAAGTTGTTAATTAGTGTTAAGTCTCAGGTGTCTCAACCAGGGGTTCCAAATGATCTGGCAGCCATTATCCAGGTTGTCCAATAAAAGGAGGCCGGGTTAAAATAAATATATATATATATATATATGGAAAAAAGACGTGTCCCATTTCCCCATTTGATTTGACTTTTGTTGTGTAGTGTCTTGTGTATGTTGTTAAGAGATTTTAGCCTTGTGCTAAATCGCCCACCCTTACCTGGCTCTGAGAGAAGAATAAATCTGCAGGGTCTGTGACTGCACTGGAGGCTGGAACTGCCACAGCAGATGATCATAAGGAAAACAAACAGAAAAAAATATATGACTTTAACACAGAAAAGTCTTAAAAAGGTAAACAAAGAGCGCACAGAAAGTGAAAGAACAAAAGTACAATGAGGGGAAAAAACTAATCACCAAAGAATAGTTGGACAAACAGCTGCACCCAGAAGGAATCGACTGACAGGAATGGAGCTTGGTGTGTAGGTTTGACATGGTGAGACACGCTAATGATTCAAGTTTCACATTCGGCCGCACATGTGACGTAAGCAGTGGGACGACAGTCACCATTCCAGACATCCAGCGAGCAGTGGTGTCCTCCATGAGTTATCCCTCTTATAGTGCAGCACCACTGGGAGACGGCTGCACCACGCAGGACTACATGTACACAGACCGTTACCACGACTGTCCTTAACACCACGTCACCGTCACCAAAGACTGCAGTGGTGTCGTACCAGACTGTCATGGAGTGACTCAGAATGGCAGCGGGTCATCTTCAGTGACGAGTCCCGCTTTAGTCTTGGTGGAGACGACCAACGAATCCGTGTGGAGTCACGGTAGTTTAATACAATCTAATTAATTACTATTTTTAATCAGTCCTGCTCCATGTGCTGTTACCTGGAGACAGCAGTTGAGGTTCCTGTTTTTCCATCAATGGCCCTGGAGCAAACGGAGGCTCCTCCTCCTCCATGTGGCTGCCAGGAGACAGGAACTGCCGGACGACCCGCTCCACCTGCGGCCGAAAGGTGTGATGTATCTTAGGGTCGACCACTTGAGCCACAATGCGGTCCACACCTTGTTCCAGCATGCCTGACCTGCACCAGAGAGGACACGTAATAAACAACAACTACTAATTAAAATAAACTAATCAAAGTTATAATTAGCGGTCCCTGGTCCTGTGATGCTCTTCGTGAGCAGAACTGGAAGCCACTAAACCTTAACTGGCAGTAAATGACTTACTGCAGAACCAGCTGCCTGATGCTGTTGCGTAGCTGGTTCTTGTTCAGCTGTGGGCTCCAGGTGTGGTTGGACAAGTGGTTAGACACAAAGTTGTCCACTCGCTGCCTCAGGTGCAGGTATGCAGGCTGAAAAAATAAAGTTGTAGAGTATAACACAGAATTTAAGTCACAGTCCAGGGTTCTGTCCAATTTTTCCATGAAGGGCCGGCATGGCTACAGGGTTTCATTCCGATTCTCCTTGATTAATCAAATGTTCAGACTTCAGAGAACTGAGACCTCCTGCTTTTTAGGAATGAACACATGTTATAAAGCTTGTTCTAGACAGCATTTTTTTCTATTTTACTTCCTCCCATAACTCGGCCTTAGATCACATCTTCCCAACATGAAATCTACCTGTGTTAATTAAACAGAATAATAATTCACTAAACATTTCCATCCTAAATTTATTTCAAAGAACAGAAATGCCAACAGAAAAGGATTGTTTGGAGCATCCGCAGATTAGCCTAAAGTCATCATACCCAATGAAGCGTGTCAGCTAGAGCAGTGTTTCTCAGTCCTGGTCCTGGAGGAACCCAGCCTTGCACATTAGAGCTCTCCCCCTGCTCCCAACACACCTAATCTAATTCATTAGCTCATTAACAAGCCCTGTCAGAGCTGCTGGTCATGCGTTAAAGTAGGGAATCCACTCAATGTGCAGGACCAGGGCTGAGAAACACTGCTCTAGCTGACACGCTTCATTGGGTATGATGACTTTAGGCTAATCTGAGATGTGTTAAAGAGAAGTCTAAATGAAGTGATCCAGAACTCAGAATCACACATCATCACCTGACTTCACCACTGCTTTTATGGCTGAATGCAAACACATTCTCACAGTAATGTTTTAATGTCTAGTCTTCCCAGAACAATAGTGGAAGCACTGACTGCCTATTGAAAATCATAGCAGGTGTCCACAAACTGTTGGCTAAGCATCTAAATACAGGCATAATATGCAAGTCTTGCAATTTTATTCACAAGTGAATTTAAAGGTAAAAAAAAAAATCTGTATTTAGATGTGTCCAGTAGCCATACAAATCACTTTCAAGCATTCTTTAGATTTGAGATCAAGTGCCGAACATGCAGAGCAAAGCAAGCTGTACATTTCAGACTTGGAAATGAGCAAGGTCTAACATTTTACCAGAAACAGTGGAGCAACCTAACCAGCTTTATGTGATGCTGTGCCACAGTTCAGTATACTAACGACAGTAACACACTGTCTCCATCTGTTAACACAGACTGTCCTGCACTGGCTGCAGGTTTAAACCTTCACCTCCTCCTCCCTACCTCTTCCGCTCGTACAGCTGAGGTCTGTGTTTGCAAACATTAGCTAACTTCAGTACCTACCTTTGTATCGACGTCTGCCAGACATTCTCTCCTGAACTGGTCAAAAAGTCCCTGCGTTTTTAAATGATTCACAATCATAGCGACCAGCTGAGGGTCTCCGGGAGGTAAACCAGCCATGTCGGACACTGAAATGATTCAAGACAGTTTATAGCGGTATTAATATTTCCATTCAGACTGAAAGAAGCGGAGGAGAGGTTTTCATGTCTGTGCTCCGGAAGTTGATCGTCCACCGAGGTCACAAACGAAGAAACACAACAACAGTGCCGCCGCTGTGCTGCTGAGGTCACAGCACCCCCTGCCAGTACCACATATAATGGCTTAAACTGTGGTTTAAAGCCACAAAGATTAACATTTTATTTGTTTTTTATAATATTGATTCAGTTCCGTCAAACGTTTAAAACTGAGGCTTGATTATTGGTTTTGCCTGATCTGAGACAACTGGTTTAGATATCTGTTGTGGGAGCGTTAAGGGCGCGTGTAGGTGCCGTTTTTAAAGCATGAAAAGTGACCGGTATGAGGGGTTAATCTAATGATGGCATCGTTTTTTTCGAGTTAAGTTAACCAAAATCTATTTAACCAATAAGTAACAGTAATTAGGGTTACGTGAAAGAATAAAAATCTGTTGGCAGCGGTGGGATTCGAACCCACGCCCCCGAAGAGACTGGAGCCTTAATCCAGCGCCTTAGACCGCTCGGCCACGCTACCTTGTGGAGCAGCTCGAAAGTGTAGTTTATAACACCTGCATATGTGCGACAACGTAGAATTTCGTAATGACCATTTATTGATATTTAAATTCCTTACTAAAGATACAGCCCAAAACAACAAGCGGAAGAATGTAGATTATATAAATACATATTGTCTCCTGAAACAGGAGAGGACATGGTATTACAACCCCAGTGACACTTCTGTGGTTCGCTCAGGGAACAAGTCCCTTAAAACAAGTTATGATCAATTATTTTTATTTTAATTTCATTCTGAACCATATTAACCTTTAACGAAAGCGCATTCTGGCTAATCTCACTCTTTGGCTAGCCTATTGTTCTGGCAAACTAAGCAAAATGAGTTTTATTCCTGGATATTTGTAACTGGTGGAAAACTTAAGAAACTTAAAAAAATAAATAAATAGATGCAGTAAACTAATACAAGTATTTGATTGCATGTGGTCATATGTCAAGACAATGAGTTAACTTTAAATCAAGTGGACTGTGGAGCAAAAGTAAACCAAAGCAATCCCTGTCGGCCTGCACAAACTTTTATTGAAGATATACATTTGAACAATTAAAATGCCAAAACCATGCATTTAAACCACAACCTTGCTTTGAAAACTCATAAAAACAGAACGAACATAGAAAAAAGGACAGACAGAATAATACATGGACAGTGCACAAGAGAGCACCTGACACAAAAGAGTGTACAACAGAAGGACTGCAGAAATCTGCTTCCAGCTCCCTGTCTTTATTATACATCCAGACTCAAACTACTGACCCCTCATTATTAAACTAACTGATTTGGAATAACCTAAATCTGAGTCCGATAAGGCATAGGCTCAGAAACCCCCACATGGATTCCTGAACCCAGACTGGCTTCCTCACTAACACTACAAAGCCTGGTTTGTAAATTAGCAACCCAACACGGCAGCAGGTGGAAAGCTAAGTTACTGAGCTGAACAGTCATACTTTGCATTATAGTGTGTTTTACAGCAGGAGAGCCAACTGTAGACTGAGGGGTTTGAAGTGGGTCAGTGCGCAGGGGTAGGTCTAGGTTGACTGACAGGGGGCAGAACTCTCCGGGAGTTGGTTTTCACCCATGGATGCTCCATGACACTCTTCAGAGGCAGACGCATGGAGGGGCTGTGTCTCAACAGCTTGGAGATCAGATCCCGAGCACCATCTGGGACCACCTTAGGAAACTGCAGATCCACCTGTATGACACATGCAAATCAAAACAAATAAACAAACAAGCCTTTTTTGTACAATTCACAGTGTGTGCATTTCAAGAAAACCTTCCCCTTTTAAAACAAGATATTCCTCTAACAGGTTATATTCCAGCAGGCTTATCTGGCATGCTGGCTTAAGAGTTGCAAATCTGTCAGTAGTTTGGTCGTTTGAACAACTACTGCTACAATGCAACAGGGGGTTCCAATTCTTTAATTATCTGAGCAGCAAAATATACAAAAATAAGCACAAAAACAACTAAATCCGAATAAGCTGAAAAGAAATTCCATCTAATGTATCAGTAACCCAGGAGTATCATTTTAGAATTTAAAAAGGTGGAATAACTTGCATACACACCGTATTTTACAGTGGTCTGATTTTTTCCTGTCTCAGTAATGCTACAGCCTTCAATAATTTTTATTTTATTTTTTTTAATTAAAAAACTATCCATCTATCCATCCATCTCTCATTTGAAATACATTTAGGAAACATAACTTCAGCAACTAACACTACCAATTACTCCAGGGAAGTCTGATTATCCATCAGTACTTCAGTAAGTACAGTACAGTGTTAGCAGCGAAAGCATTACTTGTACAACCATAAATGTTCTTCTTGTTACACTTTTACATAGGAACACAAAAATAACCCACCCAACCACTTGTTCATCAATGTTTCATGAGATTATGCATTCAATAACAGCAGAGTATCTGAGCCAAGGCTAATACCAGAAAGCTGTTACCTACCACTGTGAAATAAGTTAACTCATGGTTTCATGAGACCATGCCTGTGCTGCGCACTTACACATACTTTCCTTGACTCTGAAGGCTGCGTTAGAGATTACTTGGATAATGAGCGTAAATGTTGCTGGCCAAGTAGTATAGCAGTGCAGTTTCAGCAGTGCAGTTTCAGCATCGTACTTTTAATCCAATCCAATTTTGCTTAATCATGTGTGTTAGATAAACAGCACAAGAAGTGGTACTGTGACATCCATAAAGTTAGTGACGATTCCAACCACTAGCTCAACCACATTTGCAAACCATTACTCATTGTGACTTAACTGCAACCTGAAGCCTAATTCTAAAATTGCCTAGTTTTGGACACAGCCCATATCAAAATACTAGAACATATTCACACTAGAATCATGCAGGACTTACTACAGGCTGTTCCCACATAAATTCAGTGTATAACTTCATTTGATTCATGCCATTTAAATAGCCAACTGATTATTAGCAAAAAAAATTCCAATTTGATCACGAATAACTGACAAAACATGCCTGGTTATGGTTACTGTACTCCTGCTATCCTCATTTAGATCAAAGTAATTTATTGTTAATGTAGGAGCTAATGTGCACCGTGATACATACCTTGGTAATGCGTTTGTATGTTTCTGAGTGGCTGGCCGTCTCAAATGGAGGGTTCCCTACTAGACACTCGTAGCACAGCACACCAATGCACCACAGATCCACCTTCTCATTGTGAGTATGGCCCTCAATCATCTCAGGAGGAAGGTAATCCAGAGTACCACACATGGTACGGCGTCTAGAAACACACGTGTACATCAGTACAAAAGTCTGTTTCTGCATTAATTACACTGCTAGACAAAAGGCATCCGCAAACAGTAGGACTGCTAATGTATTTCAATTAAAAAGATAAAAGTAAATAAAGTTTTAAAAAAATAAAATAAAAAAAGGTTAGAATTATAGTGTGCAATAATTTGGAGGGCTGCAAAATTAGTGACCCTTTAATTCTCCAGTTCAGGGCATTCGAGTCACTGAAATGCTACTTTTTGTAATGTAATTTTTCTCTTCACTGTTTTCAGTCAGCTAATTTGTTTTGTTTGATGTTTTCATTCTTTTAATCTCACTTAATTATTGATTTTCAAGAAATTTGAATAAACAGTGACCGTGCTGCACAAAAGTAAACAAAGGTAACCACTGGCAAACTACTCACAGTTACAGAACTTTATAGATTTTATAGAACGTAACAATCTAAAAGTAACCCAGTGTGGAACAGCATGCTGTTGGCTGTCCAGTTCTACTGTGCAGGACCAGGACCAAAGCAGAATTAGAATCAAGGGCTGCAGTTTACCGTAATGACGGTGCGTGGACAGACCAGCCAAAGTCAGCGATCTTGAGCTCTCCTCTGAAACCAAGCAGCAAATTCTCAGGCTTTATGTCTCGATGTATCACCTTGTTCTCGTGGCAATATTGCAGCGCATCTGAAATTTCCTCCATGAACTGCATAAGCAAACAGATGATGCACATTCAGTTCACTACAGCAAAAAGTTAAATTAGCAGCGACAGAGCGGAAAGTCTTTTCCACGTTTAATGGAAGGACAGGAACATTTACACTTACATATAAATAAATAAAATAAATATCTGATTCGATGTCTCACCGTGGCCGTCCGCTGATCACTGAAGCGTCCACAGCGCTGCAGCTCTTTGTACATCTCTCCACGTGGGGCGTACTCCAGAATCAGAAATACACGTGTAGAGTCATGGAAGTAGTTATAGAAGCGCAGGATGTTTGGATGCCTGAACACAGACCAATAGAATTAATCCTCTGCATACGTTAATCCCCTTTCACCCTGTGTAACGATCAAGACGCCACCAAGACTACAAAAAAAGTGTTGCGGGTGGAGGATCATTCTCAGCACTGCAGTGACATTGTGACACTGCTGGACCGAACAGTCAAACCTAAATAAATAAGTTCACCAGAGGCCCATGATGACTGCTGAAGGGCTAGAGGATGATCAACACTACCCAGCAACAGACTGTCTTAAACTTTACATCTACATGGAGGAGGCAGGAGTGTCGAGTTGACAGTGAGTTTAAACACTCCAACAGCACTGCTGTGTCTAATTCACTCACACCAGCACCACACACACACTAACACACCACATCAGTGTCATTACAGTGCTAAGAATGGCCCCCCCACCCACATACTACCGGCTCTGTGATGGTCCTGTGAAAGACTACACAATGACCAACACTGAACTGTGCAGCAGCAGATGAGCTATCGTCTCTGGCTATACATCTACAAGGTGGACCAGCAAAGAAGGACTGTCTAATAGAGTGCACAGTGAGTGGACACTCCAGCAGCATTGCTGCATCTGATCCACTCACACCAGCCCAATATACACATCAGCACATGTCCTGCAATTTTTATATAAAGGCTATGCAGAGTCAAAAGCATGTTTACAAGCTTTCTGCAGTTTTGTCACAAAAGCTCCACTTCTGCAGGAACATTTCACAGCAAGCTACGGTGACATGCAAGTCAGAACACTGCCACAATTTTAGGTGAATCAGGAAAATCCAAACAAGAAGCTGAAAAGGACTAGACTAGACCATACAAGATATTCAGACATACTTGAGATGGGAGTGGATTTCTATTTCTCTCCTGAGCTGGTGCTCCACACCCTCTTTCTCCATCTGGGATTTGAAGAGAACTTTCAGAGCCACGATCACCTTCACCTTCTTCTCTCGGGCCAGATACACATTCCCGAACTTTCCTTTACCCAGTGGCCTCCCAATGTCAAAGTCCTTAATAGTAAACTTCCTTCAACAAAAAAAGAGAAACCATCAGAACATGCAGATGTGCCATGGTAAACATGTACAGGTTCAGACAGCCCCTGCATTTAGTGAACACGTAGCTAAAGCATAGCAGATTGAGGGCTTACTTGGGCGAGGTGGACTTGACTGGTACTCTACCTGGACCTGAAAAACAAATTAGGCTTCACTCATCCAAAGCATCGACTTCTATTAGTAAAGAGCATCTGCATTTTAAAAAATATGGACTATTTGCAGATTGGTGTGCAGTTACCCATATTTTCTGCTTCTGGAGCAGAGCTTGCTGGTACTCTGCTGGGTCCAGCCACTGCTGTCTGTGAAACACAGGGTCAAATAAGGTTCAACAACAACAACAACAACAGTCCTTCATTCAAATACAAACCATACAGTTTTTCCACCAAAAACTGCTGCATAATTTAACTGCTAACGTGCCTTTCATTCCCCATATAAAAATTAACAAATAAATATAATAAAGACAGTGAACCTACACGTTATGGGATGGCAGCAGAGGCAGAACAAGGGTAAATCTGAAAGAATATGGTCTCATTGGGGAACCATTTTCCCTTTTAACACCCTGCATGGCACTTTTAAAGCGTTTGAGGCATTACACTTGTAGTGTCTGGTTCCCATCACCACCATTATAAAAATTCTGACTTTTGCAACTCTTAGCAATCAGGAAGTAAGTGGACAATGCCAAATGCTACAACAACAACAACAACATTATTAACAACACTAATCTACAGTCCATGTTATTCTTTATTTATCCAGCTTTAACACCACATTAATAACACACAGAACCAGATCAGACCCACACTGAACAGTGTGACCCTGGACATGTCCTGTGTGTACCTGTCCCACCTTAAAGCTCCGTTCTTTTGTCTAACTCGATGTAAATCGCTTCAGTTTGATTTACAGAAAAGTCCTTTCCTAATTACCTGGGCGAGGTGGCTTTTGGGCTCTCGGTTCTCTTTGTTCTGTAAACAGCAAACAGACAGCAGGCGTGATGTTAACGTTAGCTATTAGCATATCAGAAATGCTGCGACAACTCAACAGCTAGCTGGGCTGTCTTCCGTTATCTGTCGTAGAAGTTTACAAAATACAAAACGTATTTCCAGCCAACAAAGACATAAAGGGAGATATATATATTAACTCAAAACTAAACTAACTGTAGTGTTAATATCCTGTTTGTATAATATCTACCATTAGCGTCTTTGGCCGGCTAGTGAGTTAGCTAGCTAGCTAACTCACTCCCGCACACAAATAACAAACCTAGCTGAGACCACATACAGTCTTCTGAAACTAAAACGTGTAGGGGAGAGAAGTTACCTGCATGTTTCCAATAAGAGAAAGACTGGACTCCCGCTCCACGACCTACAAATCTGTATCTTCAGCAGCTCTGCGGAGATCAGCTCGTTGCTCCTTCCTCCATCAACCGCCAACAATTTAAAATCCAACCACCGACACCCTCCTTCTCCTATTGGCTCAGTCGGATTCTGCTGCTCTCTGATTGGCTATGTCAGCTTATGGTTCTTTCTGATTGGCTTAGTGAATGTATGATTTGTTTTGATTGGCTTTCGGAGGTTCACAGTGATGTATATTATCGTCACTGCTCTCCCGCTGACCATTCTTTTTTTAAACAATTGACGAAATCAGTTCTTATAACAACAGGGGAAACAACAACAATAACAACAACAAATTAATAATAATAATAATAATAATAATAATAACAACAACAATAGTGTGACAATTCATTAAATAACATCAAACATTCCTCACAATAATGATGATGATTATCATTTATTTGTTTATTTAATTAATCAGTATACATCTATAAACAGACTTGTACAAAACAACTGAAGATGACAGTAAAAAAAAAATATTAATTTCCAAAAACCCTACACAAATTCGTTCATTCAAATAAAAATAATCAAAAACTCTATAATTCCGTTATGGAAATGATGTTGCTTATATAACCGCCACTCCAACCTCTGGCGAGTGTAATCCAATTAGTAGCAGAAAATATGTATTCCAAAAATTTCACTCAATTCATGATAACCTTTTCCAGAAGTCCCAACTGTGTGTCTTTTTCAAAAAGGTTTCCAGTTGTGGTTGGAGAGGTTTCCAAAATCAAACCCATTCCTAATCCAACAACCCCAGTGAGGTCTTACAGAGGAACATGTACAAGTGAAGGCAACATTCACATCGGCTTCTTCTTCAGACCAAGTACAGCAACAATCTGCACCAGCTCGGAGAGTGCAGGAACCACACTGAGGGGCAGAGGAAGAATGTTTAGGTCTTATACTACTACTAATCTATCTGTGAACCATGTGACCTGGTGACAGTGTCTGAGAGCATTTCCCATGCATCATTTTACCATTTCAGTAACTGGGCAGCAGACACCGGAACATCTGCATCCGACCAGGTTCAGACAAGTGCTCGATCATGGAACTCTAATGTAGATCTACTGCAAAGCTCCAGACAAAAGGGAGACAACATTTCTGCCACTGACCTGCAGAGGGCAAAAACGATCCAGTAGGTCCAACATTCCCACTGTTGGAAGACGAAGAAGGACAGGCTGACGGAGGCACTACAGTGAGCTGCTACAGCTGGAGAGTTGCTCAGGAAAGCCAGTCATGTGCTATGTCAAAAACCAGTGGCTTTACAGCACATTAGCCAGTTTCAGCTCAAATGAAGCCGATGGTCCTACTGGACCAAATTCACCATCATAGTATTACATGGCCCTCTCTTAATATCTCAGAATAACAACTTACTTTCTTCCTATATTAACTTAAACAGGAATTTTGATGTATTTATCAACATTTTATACAATTCAATTGTCAATATGTAATTAATTTGATTCAGGTTTGATGTTTTTGTGACTGTAGAAACACTTCATCACCAACTTCACTACAGCAGATAAGTGGAAATGTGCAGACATGAAACAAGTCAAACAGTGGCCTAACTAACTGTTGGACTCAAGTCTTGGCAATGCAAGTGCATGTTACCTCTAAGCCCCAAGTCATTTTAAGCAAGTATCGATTTATAATCAAGTACCCAAGTCAATACAAAACAAGTCTCAAAAACAAAAAAAAGTCAAGACAAGCAAGTCTCAAGACAGAGTCCCAGGAAACATAAACTGCTAGTCTTACCTCAGGCTTGCCAGATGTAATTTCCGACTTACTCAGGAACAAGTTAGTGCAAATGGTTTTACATATTTGATGAATAAACACCTGCAAAGTACTGTGCAGCAAACAAATACAAAGTACAAAGTGCCCAGTAATCTCTAATAGGATATGTACTAAACGCATCCCGCAAAAATGAACATGACATTATACCACAGATCCAAGTAACAAAAAGTCCTTATGGTTTATGGACCTGAAAAATTAGGCAGACAAGAATATCATGGATTTGACCTACAACAATCCAAGCTGTTTATGGATAAATTTCTGTAAGCAGGACTAAAAATTCAAAGTACACTACATGTTTCTCAAAGTATGAAGACCCACTGCCCTGCACTTTTAATTGGTTTCCCTTAGCTAGTTCTGATCCAACTAATCACCTCATTACCAGCACATACTGAGTTTTTTTAAATAGGTGCATGAAGCAGAAAAAATATCGTCCATTGCTAGGGCAGTGGGCCTCGAAGCGCAAGGTGGAGGAAACACGCACAGGCTTAAGAATGTAGTAGTAGAAACACATTCCACCTACAGCAGAACTGTATTGACATCACATTCTAAACCCAAAAGTATATAATATATGGACCTGAAAATGGATAGTACACTATTATATCTAGATAAAAAGCATGTAAACAATGCAGTAGCTCTACATGAACTGATCAGCAGAGTGTACAAAACTAGCATTGCTCTACACTGAAAAAAACCATGTCGTGGCTGAGATGCTGTGGTTCCTAAACACTTTAATTAACTAAATTAGTATTACACATACAGTATTACACATTTCCAGACATGTGGACTCGAGTTAATAAAGCATGTATGGATCCCCTCAGCAGCAGCACTGTATTCTCCAGTACAGCACCAACCTATATCTACAGGACGAGCTGGAGTACACTTTGTCATCCAGAGAACAAGGAGAGAGAGTACCTGAGACTAATGGCTGAATGCAATCAGAGAGAGACGAGAGGAGTAGGAGCTGAGAGAGGAGAGAACGGGAGACAAAAACTAGCCGTTAAAGAGATTTGAGAAAGAGAGTGAGTGGATTTGTGTAGCAGGAAGGATACACAGGAGTCCTTGGTTACTGTTGAACATGGAGACACCAGAGAAGAATCCAATCAGCTCAATAGCAAAGAGGCCCAGAGTCACAGACAGAGCTATGACCAACCTGAGAGAGAGAGAGATGGCGCGAGAGAGAGAGAGAGAGAGAGAGAGAGAGAGAGAGAGAGAGAGAGAGAGAGATGCATTAGAGAATCTACAATTTAAAGAAGTGTGAAAAAGTAAGTGAACCCTTCGGAATTACCTAGATTTCTGCACTGATCACTAATAAAGGCTGCTCATTAGCACAGCTACAGGCAATTGTACTTTTACTGTCTTATCTTCTACTGAGCACATTAGATAACATCCATGGTGCAGACAACCTCAGTGTTAATGACTCCTCTGTGTAGTAAAGCTGAGATTGGAGGTGTGTGGTTCAGAGGTATATGCCTACTAAATAAAGGCAGCACACGAAGCCTGGTTACTGACAACACTTTCAGAAGACCTCAGAAGACAAGTTCTAAAACACAGATGAAGCTGGGAAAAGACCTGGGCGTAGATCAAGTCCACCTGGACATTCTGCGAAATTGTTCTATGGATAGAGGACAGATTGAAACTGTTCAGCACAAATGCGCAACACTATGTTCGGAGGGAAAAGGACACTGCACACCAAAACCTCACCCAAAAAAACAATTTACAGAATGATGAAATAACAGCAGTCCATGGCTTTCAGCTAAAGAAACACTGGGTGATGCAACAAGATGACTCAAATAACGATGACTTGAAAAAGAAGATCTGTGTTTTGGAACGGCCCAGGTAGAATCCTGACCTTAACCCTACTGAAATGTTGTGGTACAACCTGAATAGAAAGCTGGGCAAGGAAAGCATCCCCAGAAATACTGATGAAATCAAACAGATTTGTGGAGAGGAATGGTCTATAGTTCCTCCTCAGTGATGTGTAAATCTTGTTTAGTAATAGGTATAGGAAAGGTTTGGTGGAGGGGGGGTGACACTGATAATGCGGATCTACGGGTTATTACAATCAAAGGTTCACTAACCTGGCCTGCACTCTGGATGTTACTCAGTGTGCTCAATAAAAGGCACATAACGAAGACCTGTGTGTGTTATTAGTTTAGTTAAATTACATGTGTCTATAACAGCAACTTAGGTGATGATCAGACACCACTTTACTTATAACCAATGTAGAAATCCAGGTCATTCCAAATAACCGACTTACTGTTACTTGAGATTTATCTGTGCACCTTTAACGTCTGTCATTTACCTGGTGTCCTCAGTTCTATACTGGTTCTCAGTGAAGTCCAGAGGTAGGCAGGCTCTAACATTATAGTCCTGTAAAACACAGAAACGTGGTGAACAGAGTGGACACCCATTCAACACAACACGGTTGACTTTTAAAAGATAAGATACCTTTATTGTCATTGCACAGTGTACAGCGTAATTGAGCAGCAATCCAACGGCACTTTACACACAAACTAATTAAACATAGAGCTAAAATAATAATAATAATAAAGTGCAGAATTGAGTGAGGGAATGTGGGGGAGGAGGGTGAAAAAGAAAAGGTGATATACATATATGTACAATAACAGGCAGGAAAAGGGAGTTTTACCCGGGACCAGAAGATGGTGATGACAATAACCAGGTGTGCGGTAAGCGTGAGGAACCGAGCCGGCACAAGGCTGTTTATCACGGTCATCTCAAATCAGTACCGACCAAAACCAGTCCAAAGCCCAACACAGCAAACAGGGTCAAACTGCTAGTGACACTTCTTAACGTCGCGTGACGTCATTTGCGTACTCCAAGTTTTCTGCGGTGTATTCTAAATGATTAATCGATTAACCGTATTTTAATCGATGCTCCGTTGAATGGCTCTCCAGTGCTTCTGGGGCTGCTGTCTGGTTAGGGCGCAGTGGTGGTCAGCTCGGCGTTACTGTTAGACCAAGCGCATCGTACACGGTAAACACCACAGCAGCGCTACGGCCGACCACTGACATCGCCTCGGCTGTGGTTACGCCCACAGTGGTGCTTTCTCAGCTGGTTAGCTAGCAAACATGTTTAGCTCTGGTGTCCAGCCAAAAAGACCCCAAAATCAGGATATCAAACACAAAAAATCCAGAGCGGCGTTACAGCAGGACACCACCACGTTACTACAGCAACCGCTTCTTCGCCACGCCTTCTGAGCGCTAATTGCGCAGCTGCGCCCCCTGCTGGACTGGCGGTGTCCGAAACTGCATGCAGCTGCCTGTGCTGTCTCCTTAGAAGGCAACGTTCTGCTCGTGGTGTTTTTTTTCCTAACCAGGGTAAACCGTAAGATTTTAAAATTGAACAACAGGATTAGATTCAATCTAGACACGCACGAGTTTCATATAAACATGATTATTTAAAAATAACTAGATTTAAAGTTTGGTGCAACATGATGAGCAGATAAACCCTTAATCTTAATCCGTAATACTGTTGCATCAAAAGTTCGTGAAGTAGATGCAAGCTTCCAATTTTGATGATTTCAATTTATAAAGCATTTAGAAAAGGGTTCAGAAAACTAAAAACTTGGCTCCGTTACTTGTAGTTAACAATTTCCCCCACAAGGGGGCAGTATAACCACTCAAGTAGTCATTGTGTGCATCACTGCAATAGAAGAAAAAAAACAATGAGAAAACTCTGTAATTCATTCACTGTTTTATACGTACAAACTGCACGTAAAAAAATAAAAAAAATCTTTTATTGTACATTTGGAAATTACTCTTCTCAGTGCTGCTTCTTGGTCCTGATGCTGAGTGCACTCTTTGGCAGTGTAAGCTGTTACTGATGTAGTTTAGTGCTAGTGTTTTCAGTCTATATGGACATTTATCATAACTTATGGACAGTGACCAGGATCAGTAGAGTGCTGTTTCTTTATACTGCTGAATCCATCATGGTAGAATGGATAGACAGTAAAATGTGGTTTCTTGTATGCCAACTTGGTATGAGCAATTAACATTGGCTGTACATTACAAAACAAAATCAGTTCATGTCACAGGAGCAAGGAACTTACGGCGGGGTGGATACTGCAGGCAGTGCCGCACAGATTTAGTGTTCATCCTGAGGGTCATTTTTTCCCAGATCAATAACTTAGTGTGGTTAATTTTACATCATAATTCATATTCATGCATTTGCACCAACCACACACGTTGCTGCATTTATAAATGAAGAAATATTCATTCTATCAAAATTATTTCCCATATGCACACAAACAGGGACCAACTAAGCTTGTGGGCCATTCCACCGAATGGGTGCCTTTTCCGTCCCTGGGACAATATAAGTATAAATATGTATGAAAATTAATTAAAAAATACATTTCATTATTGATCAAAGTGTCCTGCACTTTGATCTAATTGCAAATTTACGATAGATCATTTTAAACATTAATAAAAACAACCTAGAACACTGAAAAATAGCACTTGTTACTTGTCCCCACTCTCTAAAAATCCACTTTACTATGAAATATAATTATTAAAATCCTTCAGAAATCTTTGTTTTTTTGCATTGTTGTGTAATTCCATATCCCATCTATGCATTACTATTTTTTTTTTTAGAAGAAATTGATAATATTTTAGTTAAAATACACATTTTAGTCGTGTCCCTGGGTTTTCATTCAGTCCTGTTACCCTAACACATTCCCTCATCTAAAAAATTTGGAACATTCCAAAAGTCACATGTTCCGCAGGAAGTTACATCATTTGGATCTACTGAAAGCCATGGGAAGACCAAAAGTAAGTTCTATCGTTTTCTTTTCTGTATATTTGATGATATTGGAACTATGATTGAGAAGGCCAATCTCAACGTAGTTTCCTGTTACCTAAATAATTTCTTGATGTTATTTGTTGATTTTAAAAATAAAATTTTTTGGTAGATTCCTAGAATGTGCTAAGTGTCCTCATGCTATTAGCATGGACACTATGTGACTATATTTCATGTTGTTGCTAATTCTATGCCAAAAACTCAGTCCTGTTACTTTCAGTCCTGTTATTAATATGAAGAGTAACAGGAGTGAGTATAAGTAACAGGAGTGAGTAGCATCCTCTGGTTTATTGATTTATTGACTTATTTATGTGAATATTAATCAATATAATACTATTAGCCTGATTTTTAAGTTTTACAGTTGAAATTACTGATGTGTTTAATCAGTTTTACAATGTAAATACCATACTTACAGGGAGCCAATCCACCACTAAGTGCTGCAGAAAAGCAGCGGCGCTATCGTGCTCGGCGCGATGCTGACCCAGAGAGGAGAGCGAAATATTTAGAGAAGGAACAGGATAAATACAGGAGGGACCTAGAGTCAGGCAGGAAGAAAACCATCAATGACCTCAGTGAGAGAGGAAAGCGCAGGCGTCGCAGAAACTGGAGGGAGACTTACCATAGGATCAAGGACAGGAAAAAAGCTCTACAACAACTCATCACACCTCCACACAGCCCCCAGCTATCACCAATGCACAGTGTAGATCCACAGCCAAGCACTTCCAGGTCTACCTTTAGTTTATGAAATGCATCAAGTGTCAAAGAAAAAGTTCAAGGGGGGCATTAGGGCGTGTGTGTGTTTGCTACACTGTAATAACGAAGTATTGTGTAATAACCAGATGTTAAACACACAAGAAGAGCTGCTGGAAAAGCTGAACCTTCTGCTGCATAGGTTTAAGAGACACACTTATAACATCAAGAATCAGTTTAGCCACTACAGGGCACTGAGACAAGGCTTAAAAGCACATGAATGCTTAATTCATGTTGACTTTTCCGAAAATTACGTCTGTAAGTATAGTGCAGAAATACAGGCTGTCCACTTCGGAGCATCACATCAGCAGGCAACATTGCACACAGGTGTGCTTTATGTGCATGCAGCTTCCTGCCCGATCTCCTTCTGCACAGTGTCCTCCTCAAGACAAAAGGGCCCACCAGCAATCTGGCAGTACTTGTCACCAGTGCTTGATTACGTGCAGAGTGCATATCCATATGTCTCTGTGATCCATTTTTACAGTGATGGCCCTTGTACTCAGTATAAACAGCGAGGGAATTTTTTCATGTTTTGTACTGAGCTGTTCAGACGAGGATTCACTGCTGGGACATGGAACTTTTTTGAGGCGAGCCATGGGAAGGGTGCTCCAGATGGTGTGGGAGGGGCCCTGAAGAGGAGGGCTGACAGTCAGGTCAGCAAAGGGACTGACATTCCTGATGCCACAGAGTTGTTTGCCGTATTGCAAAAGACAGAAACAACAATCAAGTTGTTTTTTGTCAGTGAGGAAGTAGTTGAGAAAGCTGTTTCGGAGATGCCCAGTGATCTGCCACCAATTCCATTCACTATGAGGATGCATCAGGCAGTGACTCTAGCCCATGGAGAACTAACGTACAGGGACGTCAGCTGCTTGTGCATGATGACGCAAAATATGAACTGTGAGTGCTTTAATGCAAAGCATTTCACATTCAGTCATCAACAGACAGCTCCTGTGGCTCCCACAGCCAAGGAAGTTCAGTGGCAAAGTCCTGAAGTTGTTGGCAAATGGTGTGTGCTGAAGTACGATGGTGACCTGTACCCTGGTGTCATCACAGATACAAGTGAAACACATGTTGAGGTCCGCTGTATGCAGAAGATTGGGGTCAACAGATTTTTCTGGCCAGCCCGGGAAGACATCCTTTGGTATCTGTTTGAGGACATTGTGTGTATCATTCCACCTCCAAGGCCAGTCACAGGTCGTCACATGGAGATTGAGAAAGAAGTCTGGGCCAAACTAGAGAAGGCTTTTTAGAAAAGGTCAGGCGAGTTTGTTTTCAAGAATTTAATGCAGTTCTAGCTCAAACACTGCTGCATGTAGTGTTTGCAACTGAACCATTTAGTCGTTTGTAGAGAAGTAAGAATATTCTCAAGTTAATTTAGGTACTGGTACTCAAAGCAGAGATGGAGAGAACCCACAATGTGCAGGAGCCACAAATACCCACCCCTCGCATGCTGCAGGGGAGGAGAGAGACACACTCACCACCCTCTCTATATTCCCTCTCTCTGTCCGTACAAACACATAACACAGAAATCTTACACACACAGAACAAGCACACACTTAGCCATGCACAATCACACACACATATACACAAACACTTACATGCACCCTCACATACACACACGTACAGACACACATTACCTTGTGCTCATTCCTGTTATCCAGTGTTCATTCCTGTTACTAATTTGTTTTTTGTAAAAATAAAGATAACCATTTTTCATATCTTAGTTATGTTTGGTCCATTATTTATCCAGTTATGGAATAAATTATATGATAAAAAAAAAAAAAAACTTAAGGTTAGGGTTTCCTTTAGAAAGAAAAAAAGACTTTTTATTTTTTAGAAAAATACAACTTGCATGCATATATAGTGATTTTTTAGTCACTAATATCAATTATTTGAACATGTAACCAACCATTTCTCCAAAATCAACACTTTCTTGAGTGAAAAACAAAATAATTAATTGACATGCTTTTAAACATGCTTTTTAAATAACACATGAGTTTTGGTAACAGGACTGAGAAAAATGCAACCATCTTCTACTTAGAAACCTTGTAATTATTTTTTAAAAGTTGCCTGAGATTGACCAAGACACATTTTGAATAGTTGAATATATGTGTTATAAGTTTCTGTGTTGAAAAAAGATTTAAAATGAAGTTTATTTTGGAAGAGTTACAACAAGCAAATGGCACCCATTCGGTGGAATGGCCCATATATATATATATATATATATATATATATATATATATATATATATATATATATATATATATATATATATATATATATATATAAAATAGTGTAAAAGAGTAATCAGTTAACCTCTGAAAATCGTCAGGGGGAATCATGTTGGAACTGAATGGGTTAAAAGGACGCGCAGTTGTGACAAAACGAGGGACTAATGGATGCAATAAACCTACAGATAAGTTTCCATAACAGCAGAATATTGCATAACACCACACACAGCGTGCTGAGGGCCAGTCCCAGGTCCGAACACCCCTTTCATTAGGTGTCTATGTAGCGGAGTTGAGCCGAGTTGCTGCGCTCAGAGCGCGCGTCCTGCCCCAGCAGCAGATTATGGCAGGGAGAGTTTTTTTAGGGGGGCGCTGGGGGCTGAAATCTCTGTATAACTAAATTAGTAAATAAAAGCCTTTTGTGTTTTAAAGCTAGTTTCTTCGTCCATGAGTTCATCGTTCGCTCGTCCTCAGAGGAGCAGAAGTATCCTGGTGCCCCACTACGCCATGCTGTTTACCCCGGCTGTGCGCTTTTGGAGAAGCCCTGCTGCGTAATGAGCCAGGCTAGCAGAGAAACGGACCTACAAGAGTCCGAAACTCCGGACTGCTGGACAGACTGAGCGCTCTGTTCGCTCCAGGATCTGAGAGGATGTAACTTGTGCGCTGCGTTCTGGCTGTAGAGTAGAGAAGTTCTGAGCTAGGGCTGAGGTGAGGTAAGGGCGTTTCTCGTTATTATCATCTTCACTGCGACCGCTTTAACCGACTACGATGTTCACTGATCGCTGGATTCTACTAATGATCGAATAAAACAGGCGACTACCTCACTGTTACAGATCATTCAGCTCCATAAATAACCCAATAACGGCTACATAGACCCTATATAATAATCATAATAGCATTTAGGCACTAACAAAGGCTGATCATTTCCAGATTCATTGAGGATTTAATAAACATTATACGATGGTGCTTTCAGCTGTAACAGCTGTAATATATCTCCTGCATACATCTGGGTATTCATACCTGTCCAGAAAAACACTAGTATCTCCAAAAAAGGTAACTTCACAGGAGAAGGCAAACACCTGATTAACTTTAATGTAAGTCAATAGAACCAGACTTTATACCGAGCAGTTTTGGACCATTTCTGTGGGTCCATCCATCATAAAATTCACACACAGTGTAAACAGCAGCTCATGTGTTCAAATGATTCACAAAAGTAAAAACCTATGTAAATAAAGATACACGTTTTCACTGGTATATGATCCACTGTAGGCTGTAATATCTGTGGACTGTAACTGTAGTCAAATGCCCTGCTGGGTAATTGTTCCAATGCCACGTTTAAAACAGCCTCCATAGAAGCCGAAAACCTACAGTCGGACTCAGCAGCTGCACCCAACACACAGACACAAGGAGCTTTAACCCCTATTTAAATACCCTAGAGATGCCCAGCCCACCTAGACTGACTGATTCTAAAGTACATATGAATATGCATTCATGCATTTATATATGTATATATTCAGGTTAGCACTCACATTTTTCAAGTTCCTTCATCAGCTCAGTCGTCCAGTTGCTTTGTTTGACCCAACTGAGCACCACCCATAGCAAACCACGCCCATATAGGAAGATGATTCAAATTGACTTTGGTCCATCTCGGCCATTTGTGCAATAATAAAACCTTCACGCACAGCAAACGGAGACAGAACCAGAGGCAGTGACCTGCATCCATGTTTCCGGATGTGAAAGACGGTGCTTTGCAAAATGTTTCTCAGTGGCTCACCTTGCTTTCTGCAGATGCCTTCCCTGTGTAACAGCATTCGGCAGCGATGCTAACCAGTAGTGTGTTTATATACAGCCAGAACGCTCAAGACCAGCTAACGTGATGCAATCAGTAACAAGCCGCCCATGTTATAGCGGTCAGTACAAGATAGATAGATACCATTTTGTGCCAATTGTGATTTTCACAAAGAGGAATTTGACTTCCGTATTTAACCCATCCGTGAAGTGAAACACCCACATACACACTCACTAGTGAACACACTAGGGGGCAGGCAGCCCTATCCACGGCGCCCGGGAGCAGTTGGGGGTTAGGTGCCTTACTCAGGGGCACCTCAGTCGTCACTGTCAGTTCAGGGAATCGAACCGGCAACCTTCCGGTCACAAGGCTGGTTCCCTAACCTCCAGCCCATGACTGCCAGTACGGGCCTGGGCTTAGATTGATCAGAACAGGAAATGCCCCATGATATGTGAATATAATAAGAACCCAGCCACACGCAAGCCCGGTAGCAGAGATCAATTGTTTTACAGTTTCTGTGGATCGCTGCTACGTTTACTTTGTGTATTAGCTGCTTGATCCAACCGCTATCCAAATCCAGACGTGACTAATTGAGAATGATTGTTTTAGGTAGATAGGCTTCTTGTGATAAACAAACATCTGCATTAAAGTCTGTAAGGGTTGTAGTACCATACTAGTACAGTCTTCAGACCAGGAGTTACATGATGCAGAACAGCCCAACCCCCCACACACCCATATATATTTATATGAACCATAAACCGTTCGGATTGTTATTGGCGGTTTCCATTATGAACTAGTGGTATTGCGTGTTTGGTTGATATCACAGTATAAAGGGTTATGGTTTAACAGCTGTTCCGAGACTGATAAGAGGAGCATCTGATTTCTGATCTCTAATGTGATCTAAAAGTGTCCTACAGGAAACTTATGGTTTCTACTGTTGTAATCATTAAGCCAATTCCTATTTAGAAATTAGCCCCCAGGTTTTAACCCATATAGCAATATAGGGTCTGGGGTTACTGCACACTTCTATTTCCAGAGAGTAGCCCAACCAGTTTGCATTGTAGTCCTTGCGGTTAGTGTATGATAAGTCTACTACACAGGAGCTTAGGGGTTAAAACCTTGGTATCTCACATGTTCATATATTTTATAATAGGCTTGATGATAGGCACCATGCATATACAGGTAGCAGGTGTGAAACTTGGCATTAGATTTTACTGTTGGTGGAGTGACCCAGAAGCAAACAGAGTAGACCAATATATGGAATGTTCCCTGTGCAGTATACACCAAATATCAGTGAAGATAGAAAGCCCAAGCTGAAATATTAAAAATCTCATTTAACTCACGAGTGCTGTCACGTTAAACATCTGTACTGCAGACTGATTTCCCAGGTGAGCCACCAGCCTTGAAGCTATAGATCAATCACAAGTCAGAATGCTTTCGCTGGTAGACAAACCCGCGGCTTTGGTTTATGAATGACTTGATTATTTAATGATTTGACTTATTTGTGTAGTGACTGATTTGACTATTTATGATTTGGCTATTATTTGTAATTATTATACTTTTAACAATAACTTCAGTGCCCCACTCCACAGCTCACATGCTGTATATATGAAACGCTAGCACAGAGGTAGCAAGTGTGAATCTGTCTCTCCTCCCAGTCTCCCTGCTGTTGCTTCACCTCCACACTGCAACTCCAAAAAGTCACTGCTGTATTACATCACTGTCCCAGCCACCAATGAAGAATCAGTTTACACGTCATTCTCTCCTGAGTTCTAATGACTCACCGGTTGTCTATCTGCTTTGTGCATATGTGTCTGTTTATGGCCAGTTCTTGACCATTGACCTCCCGTTGCCTGCATGTTTGACCCGTTTGTTTTTTTGACCCTGTCTTTTGGCTGTTGATTTCTACTTTGTTTAATTGGACTGTTTGTCCTCCTGGTTTTGACCCCAGCCTGTGTCCTCCTTCTGCCTTCTGCCCTCCCCACGTTTCCAGCATTGGTTCTCACGGTATTGTCCTTTCGTGATTAAACCCCAAACCCTTCTAGAAACCCGCAAGTGTCTGGTTCGTTTGCCCAGCATTACAGAATCAGGCCTTACTTTTATTTATGTACATTATGTGCTATGCTGACTGGCTCTACTTCTAAAATGAAAACATATAACTTCATTTAACTAAATTAAATGTGAGGAGCTATACATCTTTTAGGATTGAATATTGAACATTGAAAAGACGAGTGGAAACACGACAGAAAGCAGATGGGACCTCTTCAGATTACCCTTTAAAACCCATCTCGTCTTCTATGTTCTCTATAATAGTTTTTATGCTCTACATGAGACTCAAGCTGGATTTGTTTTCCAATTAATTACACTTTCACATACTGGACTGGCTCTTCTTCCAGATATTTTGTGCTGCTGGAGTGTTTAAACACTCTCCACTCAATGTCCTCTATTATTCCTCGCTGGTCCACCTTGTAGATGGACAGTCAGAGATGATGGCTCATCTGCTGCTGCACAGTGCAGTGTTGGTCATCCTCTAGTTCATCGGTGGTCACAGGACGCTGCCCCACAGAATGCTGCCCCACAGGACGCTGTTGGCTGGATAGTTTTGGTTGGTGGATGATTCTCAGTCCAGCAGTGACACTGGTGTGTATAGCAACACTGCTGTATCTTATCCACTCACACCAGCACAACGCACACACTTAACACCACCACCACATCAGTGTCACCGCAGTGCTGGGAGTGATCCGTCACCACACATAATGGACTATATTGCCAAAAGTATTTTCTCATCTGCCTTCACCCGCATACACGCTGCGCTTTACGCCACTGCATTCCATGCACTGCTTTTGGTAATGCAAGGCTTGGCTGCAGCTGCTCGGCCATAGAATCCCATTCCATGAAGCTCTGCACACTGTTCTAGAGCTGACCTGAAGGCCACATGAAGTTTGGAGGTCTGTAGTGGATGTGTCTGGGCGTGAATGAGTACAGGGAGTGAACTACTATTTAGAGGGAATGTGTTTGTGTGCACTGGTTTAGGTGGGGATTACCGCTGCGCTACGCACCAGTACACGTGAGGTGAGTCAGACGGGGTTTGTGAGGGAGAGGGAGAAATGGCAGGAAAAGGAAAAAGGAGACGCCAGCAACGGCATGCTCAAACAAAAGGGGATGTTTCTAAAAGAACAGAAACAAACAGGAGAGGGTTTAACAGAAAGGGGATCTCTTTTCCTCTGTGGGTCGCTCCGTCTTTCTCTTGAGTAGTCCGACCCAGGTTCGTTCTTTCTGCCTTTCTTTCTTTCTTTCTTTCTTTTTTTCTTAACAATACCGTCTACACTTCTACAAAGGTGTAGCAGAGATGGTTGTTTGGTGGGGGCTTCTGTGGGTTGGAGTTCCGGGGTGTAGTTCCCCAAGAACGGCACCGCCGCTGCCACCCTCTGCTGGCTGCAGGCGGCACCACCCGGACCCTTACACTAATATTACTATTTGGAAATATAAAGTTCATTTTTATTATCATTAAATTCATATTATGTAGATGTTGATTTAATTAATGTGTTCCTTAAGAGCAGCTGGACATACATGCCACAACTTACCTGAAAGAGGAATTTGAGAAATGTCCAAGAATTTTGTTTTACAATACATACAGTTTTCTGGTTTTGCCATACCATCTGATTTTTGTATGTCCTGTTTTGACAGTCACAAACTTTTGACTTGCGAACTCTTGTAGAGTTTAGTGTCCTCTGACCTAGCCAAGCTTCTCCACCCTCACACCTGTTGTATTTTTTGGGGGGGTCAGTGGAAGAGAGGAGATATGATCTTAGTTTATTGAGCTCTGGTTCCACAATGCAGTCTGTAGATACAGACTTTGCAGGGGCCTTTACACCACCGATAAGTACATGTTCCCGGATACAAATCCTGTTGTAAATGTCTTAGTGTCATAAAAAAATTGATGTTCTATTCCGGGAGAGCAACTCTTCCCAGAGAGTAACAAACGGTCAAAGGCAGTTCAGCTTTTGGTCTCAGTGTGGTTTACAAATGGTGAAAACCAACACCAATATAGAGGTATATAATAGAGCTCAACATTTACAACATACCTGTGGCCACATCAGATCCGTAATTTGGATTTGTCTTCCATTATCTGTCTGTGAATATAATCCAACCTTTACCTTATGTTTTCAATCTCTCCTTGATCTACCTTGTAAGAGTCAATAATTCCATTATTAGTGAAAATTAATATATTAATTTTTTTTTTCTTCTTGGTCAAAAGTTTCAACCACAAAATGTTTGGTGTGATCAGGAGTGGTGCGCTTGCATATAGCTTTTGATGTGACCTACGGTTTAAAAAAAAAAATAATGAAAAACTTTTTGTCCCATTAGAAATGAATGGGGTGGAAACGTACGCACCCATCTACAGTATTTCTACATGGCTGACGGACACAACAGATCTCAGGGCCCCCCAAGCCCACATCTTCAATGGTGGTCCGACCCACACTCATCTTTTGTTCAATCTCTTGTTCTTTCCATAAAGTCCCATTAATTTGGCCGACAGCCACCAAACTGTATGTACTATGCAGATACACTCTAATCCACCGCCATACTGACCAGCACTCCTCTATGGGCCCAAACACACACCACTCCTCATCAAGGACACAGCAGTGGAGACAAAACCAAGGGGGTACAGATAATAAACACTTTGACCTGGTCCACTCACAGAGCTCAGCAGTGCATGCACTGCCTGAGACAGGTGAAGAGAGCATACCTCTCCCCTCTAAAGAGCATAGGGGAAAGTGGGGTGATTTGTGCCTGCGGGGAAGTTTTGCCACCCATGGTTTCTAGGGAACCATAATAGAAATTGGTAATGTGACCACGCAGTTTTGAAGAGTTAGCCATTTTACTAGTCCTGCAAAGAAAAGAGCCTCATTGCATGAGAGGAAAGCACATTTAAATAAAAAAGGTTCTTTAAATGTTGGGTCTAAACAGTTATAGACAAGTTGGAAAACATTTCAGGCAGTTGTGTGCGTTGGTATGCTACACTATGGGTCTATGCAGCTAGCATGATGTTAGCTCAAACCTGTTGGATGATGCATTTTTTCCTAAATGATGGGGTTGGGGTGATTTGTGCCAAAGGGCCTGGGTTAAGTTGTGCCAGTGGCACAACTCACCCCCACTTATGAATATTATAAACATATTATTTTATTGTAATTGTACTGTATATTGCATTCTTACATTTGATCACTCAAACTCATCACTAAGAGCTTGTCACCGTGGCCTGTGCAGTGAATGCCACAGAAAACGCAATCCCACCCAAACTTTTATTTTTTGGTCAACCATGAATCTTACATCTCCCTGAAGGCGGGGACAACTGCTAAACAAAATGGTGTCATTATGCCCACCCTGCCACCTGCCACCTCAGACCTCACATCGCTTGCAACCTTTAGACAAAACAGTCTATTACTCAATGAAATCCTAATACAACAGTGCGATGGATGAATGGATGGATGGATGCGCACTAATCCTGGTAGAACCGTAACGATTTACGATGTCCCAGAACTTGTAAACCAAGCATTCATGTCAGCACTGACTTCTAGAAACATCACAACAAGGTTCAGAGTGACGGGCATATTCCCATTCAAAAGGTATATCTTCTTCCCAGATGAAGCTTATACCCCATCAATTCTAACAGACAGGCCAAACCCAGAAGAGCCCTCCACCAGTGCTGCTGCTGACCTGTCTGGACCATCACATGAAGAGCCAACCCATGCCACATGTCTTGAAGCAGGTCCAGACCCAGGGGAGCCACCCACTCTTCTGGAACCAAATCCCGAGCAATCGTCAACTGACGAAACTGATTCTTCTGCCCATCTCCAGAAGCCATACTTCCCTTGCCAAAAGCCACAGCAAGAAGGCCCAGAATGAGAAGAAAAAATGTAAAATTAAAAAATCGTGACTGACATACCTGAAAAGATGGAGCTGGGGAAGGCCCGAAAAGAACATAAAATGGCAGAAAAGGAAATAAAAACCAAGAATGAAGGCAGAAGAGCTGTCAAAGAATCAAATCTAACTAAACCCATGACTGACGATGATGAAGCAGATGACCTGGAGAGCACACACGACAGAGAAAATGAAAGGGGTGAAATAGAGAAAAAAGAGGCTGAAAGGGTCCAAACCAACCAACCGAAAAACAAAGTGGTAGCTCACGAGAAGGTGACACTTTGTCATTGGGAACTTTGCAGTTGCACTCAGCTTTGTTCTGATGTGTTCATGAAGCTTTAGACTTTAAGAAAATTGACCCCGTACCGGGGCAAGGTATGCCACGAGCTATATTACTTAAATACTATATTTTAGCTCCACCGTGATTGTTCCCAGGGATGCACCACCTCCTGAAATATGTGTACATACTTTAGAGGGAAGCATTACTGTCATGGCCTCGCTTTAAAATCACTTTCAGTAAAAACTGGCACAACTCACCTCACTCTCCCCTACTGACCGGTTGCATCTCTGTCTGGGCGGGAGCCTGCAGCACCTCTGACTGGACGTCCCTGCAGGGGGTGGTAAGGACAACACAGAAAATGATTGGGTCTTCACTTCCTCCCATACAGGTCATTGCGACAAGTCGCTGTCTGACCAGAGCTCAGAGCATAAACAGAGACCCCTCCCAGGAGGTTCCGTAGTCCCCAAAGCAGAACAGCCAGGTTCAAAAACAGCTTCTTCCCACATGCCATAAGACGGCTGAACTCTAAATGAAGTGCTGCTCCAATTCCTTTTTGGTTACTCCATACCTGGGAGAACCTGGGTACTACACTTTGCACTTTCTCCCCAATCTACTCTGATCCAATGCAACGTAATTTCGTTTTAATGTGCCCTGTATGGTGGAAATTTGAATGAAAAAAGAGTCTGTCTAATCTCTCTCTTCATTCATCCCATGTTTTTTTCCAATAGGCTAATATTTATTTTTGCCCCCACACAAACCCTACTGTTGAATTTGCCTGACAGACTTTGCACTGCATGTGCTCACTGAAGTGCCTAAGCTCTAACGCACAACTATAAGGCCCCACATTGTGTCATTTATTTATCCCTCTTTCCCCCACAGAGTCCCATTCATTGTTTGGAGCTTAGCAATTGGCTAGCAACAAGCATCAGCTAGGAAATGTAATTTTTTCATAGATTTAAGATTATTATTACCAGTCAATGTAAATTTACCTGAAAGTCCCATGAGTAAAAGTTTATATTTTAAAAACTTGACCTTGAACCTTAAAATGGCTAGGGTACATGCATAGCCTATGTTTGATTGTTTAGTTTATACTTTTTTTTAGTTTTTTATTTAATAGTAACTTCAGCATGCATCATGATCTGAGATGCCAAGCTGGCTCAATAATCAGCTGACATGTATCAATATTTGATATTAGCAAATTTTGTGCGTCTCCAGGAACAGAATTATGAAACACTTGTGTATAAAAGAGAACTACATCGTACTCTATTAGGTAAAATATTATTCTGATTAATTTCTATGCTAATATAAAGAACAACCACATTTGCTAGACCAAACAAATAGCAGTTGATCTACTTGTTGTTCCAAACCCAATCCACAGCACTACCCACTTGGTCCACAAACTTTCTTATCTTGTCTTGTGTGTGAGTTGAAAGCCCTGGACTACCAGAACATGACTACACCACTATAGACTGTACTGATCTAGTCCTGATCACCCCAGCCCATACACACTGGGCTCCACTAGCCCACTGGACTACCAGAACATGACTACACCACTATAGACTGTACTGATCTAGTCCTGATCACCCCAGCCCATACACACTGGGCTCCACTAGCCCACTGGACTACCAGAACATGACTACACCACTATAGACTGTACTGATCTAGTCCTGATCACCCCAGCCCATACACACTGAGCTCCACTAGCCCACTGGACTACCAGAACATAACTACACCACTATAGACTGTACTGATCTAGTCCTAATCACGCAGCCCTCTGCTCCACTAGCTCACAGGACTGTATGCACTTGCACTTTAATTAGACCTGTATACTTGAACACCTGAGCTGTGCATATACTGTATATCTATATATACATATACTGTACATCTGTACTAGCTGCTCATATACTCATCCACTGTTTGCAACCACATACCTAACTGTACACCTGGCTACCTGAACATACTGTCCTCTCCTATATGTACTCTTACACTAAGCTGTACTTCACAGAACTGCATATTCTAACTTCTGTTTGCAGCTCAGTTCTAGTATTTGAACATCCTGATGTACAGTTACTGGTCTTGAACATTTTGCACATCTTACTGTCTATGCACATGCCCTAATGTGTCTTTTGTCTATTTGTTTTTGCACTGTATTTACTATTTATTTATTTATTATTGTTAATTACTGCACCGGAGAAGTCACCTGATGTGCCAGTGTTTAGTTATACTGTACAACCTGTATTGGTATAATGACAATAAAGTTGAATTGAACTGAACTGAGTGAAGCTGTTCTGCTGCTCAACTGTTAATCCAGCTCTTTGCAGGGAATCTTTGACTGCGTTACTCCAGGTTCCTCAGATCTTTTGAAAGACCCATGACAGTCCATCGATATTAGCATTGCTTAACATTCTTAGAGCCCTGTTACAGAAAAATCTTTAGGAGGCCTTCCACGTTAGGGATGGCTTTCCACTTCTGATACTGATGGTACCCAACAATTTTACGCTAGTTGTTGTAACACTGCTGTGTAGATTCTATCAATTTCAGACACAAGATGATTAGTGAGATCAGGCACTGCCACTCCAATTCATCCCAAAGGTATTAGAAGGAACTTCATTACTGCACAGAGCGTTTTACCTCTACTTGACAAGTCCACAAGGAGGCAGCAGCAAATTATCCAGAGGTTCCAGGAGAGCATCCGGGGGTCCCTCTGATGTGACGTTCACAGTGCACCTTAGTAGTAAGCAGTCCAGTAATCAGAAGGGATGCAATGCATACACATATGTACATCTGTCCTGAATTGTTTTTATTCATTTTTTCATATTTATTTATTAAATAAAAAAATTATTAAAAAATAAAAACATTATGAAGTGAGTTACCCTGATTTTCATCAACATGCCAGCTGTGAAGACCTAAGTGACTTGAAGCCATGACCTGACAACCCTGTCCACCTCCAAAAGCATGTACAACTGAGCATCACTGTAGACCAGGTAAATAATGCATCCTGCCACACTGCGCACATCCTCAGGTTATGCTCTGGCCTCAGTAGTCTTGAAGAGTCGGAGCTGTTTTTCTTTTGGGCCACACATATTAGGCAGGTGGTCATAATATTTTAGATCATCTGAAACTAAAGCTTAGGCACCATTTTAAAATCCTGCTCAACCAATATCTGTCACACTGGATAGAACACCATCACCTTTCAAAGCTGTATCGTTTAAAATCAACCAAAATCAAACAGTAATCACTGAAAATCGATTTTGCTTAGGTCATTTGATGTCAAAAAAACAAAAAAACAAACAAAAAAATGTATATATTGTTTAGATGTCACCCCCACAAATGAATAATGGGGAACGTGATTGTCTGTGAGGTCTCCCACTTCTTGACTGTGAATTGGAAGAGAGTCAGTACCCCAAATGTAAACTTTAGTTTAAGCTAACACATACGCTTAGCTAGCTTGCTAAATTTGACGTCTAAGAAAACAAATTTGGACATGGTCTTTTCAGAGCAGTGCCAAATTCATTCTGCCCTCCACCATTTTTACTATTATTAAAAATATAACCTTGAGATCTTACGCTAATCCTGACCTGTGATTGGCTAAAACAATTATATTCATCCATTAAGAAAATGGACTGACTCCACTGCAGTGGCTACATGACCCAACCAGTATGTTTAAGGATAGCCCCAGCCTAGCAGTCAGGGGTTCGAACGGTGGCCGAGGTCTTGCGCAGTGTGAGTCCATTGGTAGAAGGTCTGACTATGAAATGACATATGTATTTATGGATACCAATTTCACATTATACACCGACCGGTCAGTACATCGCGTACGCCTCCCATCTAAACGCATTGCCCTCTTTTTTAGCTCTACAATTACAGGCTGTAGTCCATCTTACATGGTGGTGTTGGATCAGATACAGCAGTGCTGCTGGAGTGTTTAACCTATATGTCCATTTACTGTCCAATCTATTAGACACTCCCACCTTGCTGGGGACCAGCGGTGACAATGAGTCAACTCTGTCATTATACAAAGGTCTCCTATGTGGTAGGTGGATCTGATAAAACGGCCAGCGAGGAGGAAAGAGAAAGATGTGTATGTCGCTTCATGTAGATGTTAATATAAATTATTTGTGCAAATCATTTTTCAGTTCACAGATTGCAGCACATTAAAAGCAAACAGACATATTGCCTCACCCCCGAACCTGCCGGAAGATGTGTTGGTTGGGCAGAAAACCGTACTTGGTTAAATAAATAACATTTTACAGCCGAAACAAGATAATAAAAATATAGAAACCTGATTTCTCACACGCCACGCCACACGAAGTATTTACCTCCTCCTAATTTTCTCTGTTATTAGTTTTTCAAGGTGAATGCTTTTAGATCCCCAAATGTTAAAGTACACAAGGGAGCACTGCCAAGACATCCAAAGATTCCAGGAGAACATTCCAAGGATCAAAGCTCACTAGACACAACTAAGGTCAGCCAGTGTTCATAACTCCACAATAAAAACAAAATGACTGGCCACAAAGAGCAAGGCAGGAAACGGTAGAAGAGTGGACGGGACCATCGTTCATTATGTACTTGTTTTGGCTTACTGAAAATATTGGACCCCGCTCCTCACCCACTGGCAGCTCCTCATTTCAAACCTGCTGACAGATTAGTTGGTTGGGCAGAAAACCGTTCTGGTTAAATAAATAATAGACATTTTACAGCTGAAACAAACAAAAAAATCCCTCCCCCTGCCTGCTAACCGCTCCTACCAGTTTCCCGTCTAATCTCACAGAATGCTGCCTGGAAAGACTTCAGCAAATGTTTGTTGAGTCACTCAAAGCTTTACTAAAAACATCTATTCAGGACCTGAGGTAGATCAGGGTTTACAGCAGGGGTGGGGTGGCGGGACTAACATCACAGTACCCGGTCATAGGTAGGCTGGCTCAATTATGCAACTAGTGACTTTTGTTTGTCAGCCATACATAACAAATATGTTCGAACAGCCTCCTCTGCCTCTGCTAACCGAGCCTGCCATGAGGCTTCCTTACGCTGTTTGTTTGTAGTCCTACTACAAGGGATTAAATTCATTCACGAGAGCCTGACAGATAGCGGCTACCAAGTGTTGGGAGGAAATGCTACATTAGCTTCGTATTACATTAGCTACCCCTTCCTCACATCAAGAGGATGCACAATAAGGCGTTTTTATTTATGTGCTGTTAATTGTTCGTTTATGTTTATTTTATATATTACTGTTTTTTTTTTTATTTGTTCTGAGGATATCTAATCAATTTAACCACCATTTCGTCATGTCCAAAGAAAAACAGGTATCTCCAAAATGGCAACTTTACAGGAGAGGCCAAAAACCTCTTTTAATTTGAATGGAAGTCAATGGAACCAGACGTCCTTCCAATTGGTTTTGGGCCATTTCTGTTGATTCGTTCTGCATGAAATCTCCACACAGAGTAAACAGCAGCTCATGTGATCAAATGAGACATAAAAGTAAAAATCAACAAAAATGGAGATACATGTTTTTCTTTGGACAGCGACGATTTACAACACTGAAAACCATTTGGACGGAGGTTTTTAAAAGACTGCCCATTCATCGGTCTCTGAGCTGAAGCTGAAACATGCTCAGGTTACACATTCCAAACCTGAACTCAATAATGATGCAGTGTTGGTACTCCAGTCAAACAGGTCCTGTCCAAACGCTTGAAATGGTCGGTTAATGCTGCTAAAGATTATCCATTAGAGCTGTTCATTTTCCAAATTGCTAATCCTACTGACTCGGCTGGGATGCTGGAGCCAGCATTCTTTGGACAGAAGCCAGAACAACAGCCTGAACGCCATCAATCTGCCACAGGGCAGACACGCAAACACACACATTCAGTTGTAGCTAGAAAACATTTGTTGTGTCTAACCTGCCTGATTGATTGTCTTTGGAGTGTGGGAGGAGACATGCCAACATCACAAAGCTAGGGTCCTGGTCACATGTTATTCCATAAATAACTGGAATAATTAAAATACCAGTTCTCATTGTCAGATATAAATGCCTGCCTTAAGACTCAAAAGCATCCACTGTGGCAAAAACACAAGAACAGAAAAAACAAGAAGGAGGAAAATACTTCGGTAGGCGGCATGCTCTCTCCTTATCTCTATGTCTGTCAGTTTGGACAAACGAAGGAGAGGAACAGATCTACCTCGTTCCGTATGACTTGTTGAGGTGGGTGAATGTTATCTGGTGAGTAGTGACATGAGGTCATTTGCCAAACATCAACAATCACGACCGGCAGGTCTCGAAACATCACCCTCAGCGCACAGTCCAGCTGCCACGACAGCCAGTCGCTGCCGTAAATGTCCTTGTAGCCCGTGTTGGCTGACTTGATCAGCACGACGGTCTGCGGCGCTCTTCGGAGAAGCGCCTCGACAGCTCTCCGGATTCCAGCCAGCCTGTGTAGGTATGTGGCCAGCGGAAAGGTGGTGAAGTGTGCCCAGATGGTGAAGACCACCACAGAGTGTTGACCTCCAGCTAGAGCATCCACCTCAGAGGCGATGAGGTGTATGTCGGCTTGAGGGGTCAGGGATGTCCGTATAGGGATGCCATGAGCTCTCCACACGAGTCGAATGTTGTTGACTATGTGTCCAACAGGTTGAGTTTTCGCCCATATTCTTGAAAAACGTTACTCAACACACCGGGTTCTTCTGCTGAAATTGAATATGGCAGTGTTACTCTGTAAATAGAAGGTCTGGCTCAACGTTTAGGTCTTTAATGGACTGAGGTGTCTGAACCCAGGAGAGGAATTCAAATCACAGCCAACACTGTTTTTCCATACACCATACACAGTCCCACAAGGTGTAGCATTGGTGAGTTTCTTGAATGCCCTTATGAAACGATAATAATATAGATAGACAAGAGGAGAGAACTTTATTGATCCACAAGGGAAATGAGGATACACTAGAACCCCATATTATATTTTGCATTATTTTATATAGTGAAAATATATTACGTTACTGTTAATACATACATAAGCATATGTATTTCGTGTGTTGCATATATAGTTTTTATATTTGTGAGAATATTTTCATACATTACATCCAGTGGCAATCGTCAGTTATGTCACATATATAAAAAAAACTATATATATTATCTTATGCAAACAGGAGAAATTCTTTACATGAAATATATTACTATATAAGTAAAATTGAATATGGCACTTGTTTCCCAGTGTTACTCTGTAAATAGAATTTTGGTCTGGCTCAACGTTCATGGGGGGCTGTGGTAGTGGTAGAGAGAGTGGTGGATGAAGAGTTTTGCTCAGATGTGACAGTGATTAATTCCCAGAGTGACACAAAGCTGTTTATAATGTTCCGTATCCTCGTAAAACACATACTTCACAATGCTTTGACACGCTGGCAATAGTCTGATTCATCAGCCCAGGAGAGGAATTCAAATCGCATTTTTAGGCCATTTTGCCTCCAACTTTGTGTTGAGGAGTTTAAGTGGTCACGGAGATGCTGCTCAGCTGCTGTTACAGGAAATAGTTCAAATCTAACTCTAGTCCTGTTTCATTTAAACTACAGCCATCCTTGTGTAGTTCTGAACTACACCCTCTCTATTCATCCAGAACACATTTCACATTTCACCAGCGAGGTGACCACATCCCAAAAATCGACATGGCCTACTTTTAGGGAAACATAGAAAGTACAAAAACGGCAGGATTCCCTGGAATTTTTCCATGTTTGGGATTTCTCGTACTGGTCTGGTGGATTTGATCACTGGACTGCTGTGGTGGTGGATGTACACAGGAAAATGTGAAGCATTAAATTTGCCCACTTCAGTGGTACATTATTAAAATGCATAGGTATCATCCAGAGGCGTAGCGCAAAATTCTGGGGCCCCACCGCAAGGAGGCAGGGAGGAGGCCCTTGTGTGGGCTAAAAATCTCTCTGGCGTGCCTGACGTGCATAACTCAAACTGGCACTTATTCTCAGTCATCTGAAGCGATCTGTATTCAAGCCTATTAACAGATACAATACAATAAAACGCTCTCACCTTAGTGCCCAAAACGTCCCCTCCTCCTGGCCTTTTTCCTGCGCAAATTCCTTTACAATGTCCGTACGATCCATCTGACGAGCACGCTTGCTTTCGATGCTGAGAATAGCAAGTCCGGAAAGTCTGTCTTGAGACATTGTGCTTCTCAGATAGTTTTTGATCATTTTCAGTTTTCAGCCACGTCCGTCACACTAGACAGGATTGATGTGAGGATATGATGCCTTTTCTGAGCACCACTTTTGTATTTTCTTTTGATCATCTTTAATGTCTTCGCTCACCCCAGCACGTCTAGCGTTTTGGCGTCCTCACCTCATCCAAGAGGAGGACTGTAATTAAGTGCGTGCCCTGCGTGCCCCTCCCCTACGCCACTGGTATCATCTCGTCTTTTGTCTTATGTCAAGAAATCACCACCGTCCAAAGAAAAACAAGCATCTCCAAAAATGGCAACTTCAAAGGACAGGGCGAAAACCTGCTTTAATTCTAATGCAAGTCGATGGAACCAAGCTTCTCCACCCCCCCAAGTGATTTTGGGCCAAAAGTTGCTGTGAACAAATGATGCATAAAAGTCAGAATCAACAGAAGTGGAGATACTTGTTCTTCACTAATAAGGGTATTCGTTTTGAGGGTCTGTATCTAATCTTACAGCATCTCATGCCACCGCAAGTTAAGACTTCCTAAACCATGCAGGTCTACAGTCAGCATGTCTCTAATCGCTCAACCGAAGATGAGCGCACAGCTGAAATGTATCTGAAAGTTATCTTTCACTGCCATATGTGTCCCATAATGCTCTGAGCCAACACACATTTAGAAAAAAACGCAGAGCCACGCTCACCGATACAGTAAAGAATGCTGCCTTCTAGAGCACCGATAGCTGTTCACTCACTCAACACCCGGATTCACTCTCCATATCTCTAAAGCATCAGCTAGTGTGCAGGCTGGTAACATCATTCATCCTTATGTACAGCCATAAAGCCATTCATCACCATCACTGTAATATTTAATCAACATGGCATCAACACTGAACAACAACACTACAACTGAAGCTTAAAACAAAACTTACTTTTCCAGTTTGGACAGAAGTCCAGTGTTTTCTGTTCTGCTGGCAGTGACTTTTACAGTTTGTTTTGTTATTCATTTTATCAACTCAACCGGGGAAGTCGCCCCCACAAGGTTTTATCACCTGAAACAAGATAATCAACTTTTTTTCTTTTCAGCAGCAGATATCTGCAGTGTCACTTTATCCATTCTGGGAGGAGCAATTGTTTTCAGTGTCATATTTTCCCGCTTATCTCAGGGCTTTTATTTTCGTCTATTTTCTGTTTAGTGTTTATTACATTCAATATACTCTAACTACTCATTCGGTATAATCTATTTATCGTTAAGTGTTCATGTGCTGCACCTCGGGATGGGAGTTATGCAATTTCGGTTCTTTGTATGTCTCGTACATACGGAAGACTCTATTGAAGAGAGGTCAGGAAAGTTCACTGAACTCATCACGTGTGCAGGACCAGTATGAAAGGAAGCTGCACACCTCTTTGGCAATAAACCAACCTCCTTGTTGATCCGGGCAGGAAGCTAGCTGTCTCCCTAACCACGAACAGCAAAAAAACAAAATGAACATATCAGATATTAGAGATTTTACTGCACATTGGCCTGTTGGACTGAACCACACCAGCACCACCACCGTCCGCTTGAACAGGGGTGGGCTAGCTCAGGGATTTGCTGATCGTACTCAGACCCTACTTTGTGCACACTGCCACAGAAAACGATATGTACCAGACGCAGCCGTGTTATTGTTAGTTTGGGTGTAACTCCGCCCACTGTAACCTCAGATTGATGTTTCATCAGACAGGATTAGAACCTGATGTAGTCTGTATCATATATTATATATCTATATTTTTCTGACAACCTCTCTCATAACCCAGCCGCTGTTCACTTCCTGTCAGAAAGGATTACTGTCAAAAGTATCATGGAAAATGATGAATTATAGAGCATTCATGCGTTGCTGTTTTCAGCCATGCATGCATTAACGTATGTGACATACCTGGTACAACTTTCAGTAGGTACTCAAACCACTGTCTCAATGTGGAATCTCCCATCATCAGAACCTGCTTGTCTTTTAAGCATGTTGAAATCTGAGCAGGTGTTGGGAAGGACTGGGAGTGGCACATGAATGACGTCCATACGTCCTTCATATAGAAACCAGCTGGGGTGGGAGTGTCCAGTCCTGGAACACACTTCACCCTCATTCCTTTATAGACATGCAGTCATGCACAAACACACACACACGCACATGCACATGGTTAAACAGTGCGGATCACATTGCATTATGATACAATGGTTTCCAAAGCTTTTCAGGCAAAACTGGAATAGGGTTACATGCTGCCATCAGGGTAGTTTGTGGTCTGTTGCTAAAATTTTTTCATCTCAAATTGATTTTTAATGTCTAGCCTCAAAGTGCAGCGCTCCACCAACCATTAGCTCCATGATGCTACAAATCCAATACAGTCCAGTCAGTAAAAACAACCGTGAAAGAGAGTTTGTTCAGGTTTAGCTTAGGTCATGAGAGTAAGAGTTAGCAGTGGCTTAGCTTAATACTGCTAAACAACAAGACTCGACTGGCCACTGTTTCCTATCACTAGTAAACAGCGTGGTGCTGAATACTGATCTAAAATTTATTTATCATGTTTTAAAAAACATTGCAAGTAAGAGAATATAAGATTAATGCAATAGAAGCGATACACTGAGTCATATGAAGCTTTTACAGGACTTGTGCAGGGGCTTACCTAAGTCCAGGTCATGTTGCGACACATTCACTGTGATGTCATCTCCAGGTAGATATCTATTGATGTGTTTGCTGTAGACGGAAAAGGGCGTTACTATAATTTGTGAGTACATTTTAACTGGTGACACTTTATATACTTTTGAAGTTGCACTTTAAATTTTAATGTGAATGTGAACCAATCAAAATGCTGCTAAAGTCTGTGTGTAAACAAATTTAAATACACGCATCGTCAAAAGAGTAGTTGGAGGTGTCCGATTGCAGTGCTGCTGGAAAGGAAGATAAAGGTGACCAGGATCAATAACTGATGATAAACTTAGACTGATATGATCAATATTTATTGAGCTACACATACAGAAGTCTGTCTCTCAGTATGGCGTCGGGCCGCCGTGTTTACTAACCCAACATGCGAGACGTCTCGGTATGGAGCTGTAGAGGTTCCTAATGGTGTCCTGTGATAATCCATCCCATGCAGCTTGACCATCCTCACACAGCTCCCGCAGATGGTGCGGTAGGGGTGGAGGTGGAAGGACACCAGGTCTTCTGGACGTGTGACTACAGACCATTCATCTTGGTGCTGACCACGGTGCCTCCACACACGGATTCGTTGGGCGTCTCCACCAAGACTAAAGCGGGACTCGTCACTGAAGATGACCCGCTGCCATTCTGAGTCACTCCATGACAGTCTGGTACGACACCACTGCAGTCTTTGGTGACGGTGACGTGGTGTTAAGGACAGTCGTGGTAACGGTCTGTGTGCATGTAGTCCTGTGTGGTATGGCCGTCTGCCAATGGTGCTGCACTGACAGGTCAGGTACAGTGATAAGGATTGTCCTTGCTTACGTCATATGTGAGGCTGAAATTTAAATCATGTTAAACAACAATGAATCAGCATCTCCACATGTACAGCAGGTTCTCAGTGAGGAACCGAAGGTTGGGTTCTAGCTTTACTGGCAGATACAGTGAGCGTCTGGTTCATAAGAACAAGGTCCAGCAGCAAACACACAGGACAACACAGCTACAGACTGGCAGAGGACCAAAGCCCCTCTCTACTGCTCTGACGAGCACGTAGTTCATTCTCTGTTGTTTAGAATCTGACTGCTTGTGGGACAAAGCTGTTGCAGAGCCGTGCAGTGACAGCATGGAAGAAAATGAAGAAAGCCCATGTGCGGGTTGAGTGGGGTCCTTCACAATGCTGAAGGCCTTACGGGTGCAGGGTGTGGTGTGAAGGTCTGTGACAGAGGGGAGAGAGGCGTCGTGGCCTCTCACTCGTATTAACTCAACAACCATCTCTTTAGATGGGGTTTCAATCGGATAGAAAACCGTGCCTGTACATTTGCACCATCCATGTACTACTGATTAATGGCCAGCGAGGTGTAGAGATGCCTTTTTGTAGTTTAGCTAATCACTTATGGTTTCAGAGCAGGCTAGCGTGATGCTGTTCACAGTTTGATTCTTACAGTGTGGAGCTAGATATAATAGCACAACGTTTTACTCTGTGTGGCTTTCACTTGTTTGTTCCTTGATCGCTTATCAGTATGCTCAGAATGGTTTGTGACAAAATCAAACATTCAGAAAACTGGCTCCACAAGTGTGTAGAGGCATTTTTGAGAAACGCTTTCAAGCTTTTCAGGCAACATTGACATACAGCAGATAGCTTTCCTTATATTTACCCAAGATTTACCCAAGATCCTGGATGATGCAATCTTTAGAACTATCTAGAACTATCTAGAAAGTATACATTCTTTCATCCGCTAGAGGATTCTGTCTGGGATATGTAGTCCCTAATCGGAGCGGACTCACCAGCAGAGACGGACCACGTGACAACATCAAAGCATATTTCTTTTCCAAGTTCTTTTCTAGTTCTAGCTAATATAACCGGTTCTCCTTCAGTGTTCTGTGCTGATGATGATGTGAATAGACGTCAGTGTCAGACTAATGAATGAGCTTCTATTAAAGACTGGTGGACTGAGAGACACTAGAGTCTCTTAACCTACACTGAGCTGATGAAGAGTCCTGTTCCAGAAATGATAATAGAACATTAGAGCCCTAATAAACCATGCTCCTGTTACTCTCCATACTTAAGTACATCTGAAGGTACATACTTAAGTACATCTGAAGGTACATACTTTAGTACTGGTACTCTCCATACTTAAGTACATCTGAGGGTACATACTTTAGTACCCTTACTCTCTATTCTTAAGTACATCTGAAGGTACATACTTTAGTACTGTTACTCGCCATACTTAAGTACATCTGAAGGTACATACTTTAGTACTGTTACTCTCCATACTTAAGTACAATTTTAAGGTACATACTTTAGTACTGTTACTCTCCATACTTAAGTACAATTTTAAGGTACATACTTTAGTACCCTTACTCTCTATTCTTAAGTACATCTGAAGGTACATACTTTAGTACTGTTACTCTCCATACTTAAGTACAATTTTAAGGTACATACTTTAGTACTGTTACTCTCCATACTTAAGTACATCTGAAGGTACATACTTTAGTACTGTTACTCTCCATACTTAAGTACAATTTTAAGGTACATACTTTAGTACCCTTACTCTCTATACTTAGGTACATCTGAAGGTACATACTCTAGTACTGTTACTCCACTGTACTCCTCTGTAGAATTTTCTACAGATCCCTCCTGCTTTTAAAAGCCAAAGCTAGGTGTCTCTCTCATTTGCCAGGTGTCGCCTCTAAAGCTCAAATAATGACAAATTTTTGTTTTTCAAAAATGAGGATAATATGGGCATGAGCCTGGCAGTAGAAAGCAAATATCAACCTACATGAATGCAATGCCTAATCCCAAAATATGACTGGGATGACTCTGTACTGGGGAAAAAGGATGTGTGGCCACCTTAATTACAGTGACCGGTTTGTGTGGGGTGGAGGTGCAGCCCTAATTCTAATTATTATCAGCCCTAATTATTAGTTATTTTTTAAAGTCCCGTTCAAAAGAGGCATACAATTGCAGACACCTATCAATCTGAATGACCAACTTTGTAAACTTATTCACAAACACATACTCCCACATTTACCTGTTTAACAGGGCGGACTCCAGTGTGGACAGCCGTGCTTGGTATCCTCCAGCAGAGTGTTCTACCCAGGCTGAGCATGGCAGGCGGCTGGGTTTACGACAGAACCACGACTCCCCGGTGATCGGATGTTTGTATTCACAGCAGCATGGAGATCCCTCCAGCAATCTCACGCTCCTCTGGGCATTACACACCACATTTTCCTGGACATCGCCCTCTCTGAACACGCCCGTGAAGAACACCTTGTCTGGATCTTGTTCTCTGTGCCTGAAGAGCACCTGCCGTCCAGCAAAACAAGTCACATCAGCACCATTACAACTCAAATCTGCCACCAGCCACATTGCCCACCTGTTACACCCACTATCCCTGGAGTAGGGCCTGGTGGGACCAATCTCATTCTTCAATAAACAGATTTAATCTAAATTCCATTCTAAATAGAGTTGTTCACTGCCCAAATTTGTTTCTATAGGTTTGCAGTACATCTGTGGAAGTAATAACCAGTTGCCATAGCTTCATTCCAGTCGCAGCTCCAGTGCAAAATAAAGAAGCAGACTTTGAACACTGTGGTTGGTGTGGCGCAACAGATACCACCACTTGTCACTTGAGCTCCCACACCATGGTCTGGGTGACTATGCTCTGCTACACCATGAGGAGCCCTTGGGCAAGACTCCTAACACTACATTGTAAGTCACTCTGAATAGGAGTGTATATATATATATATATATATAACTAACATTACCGGTGTCTGTTTCTCTACATACTTTGTTAGCTCTGCTTTACCCTGTATATCAGTGGTCAGGACCCCCACAAGGTCACCTCAGAGCAGGTATTGTGTGTACAGTGGATCTCAGGATCTCAGGACTGCAGTGATACTAAAACTAGAGGACAGTTGGTGCCTAGGCAGTTTGCACAATGCTATACAGTACTACTTGGTGGTTTGTGAGCCCTTTATAGTTTTCTACGTTTCTGCATGAACATGTAATTTCTATATTCCAAAAACTTTATCAAGTCCTAAAAGAAATCCAATAATAAACAAATAAATAACAGTCAAATCCAGTAATAGTAATATATGGGGTCATTTCAGACAAATAGTTCAATATTGCACATCTCTGAGTGGCAAAATTCAATATCTGTTGTGATGCCCTTGGTGGGTTTCCCCACATAAACTTTTCAGGTCTTTTCCCAACATGAGATTACGGGGTCAGGAATCTTGAGCATTCCAAAACATTAACCCCATTTTACCATTCTGGGTAGATCGACTCATATGGTTAGGGTCGCTGTCTTGCTCCATGACCCACATTCCATTCAGTTCATGGCAGACAGATGCAGCAAAACAGTCCCAAACCATGAAACTACCACCACCATGTTTCTCAGATGGGATAAGGTTTGTGATGTTCCCATTCTTGTGACATTGTGTTTCTCATTTAAACCAGAACTAGATCTATTTTATTCCCCATCCGTCCCCATCCGTCCACATGACATTGTTCCGGTAGCTCCTCTGGCTTGTCCATGTGATCTTTGGTAAACCTCAAACAGACAACATTGTTTTTTTAGGAGAGCAGTGGCTTTCACCTTGCAACCCTGTCTTGTTCACCATTGTTGTTCAGTGTTCTTCTGATGATGGCCTCATGTACATTAACATTAGTCACTCTGATAGTGAGCTTAGAAGTTACCCTGGGGTCCTTTTTGACCTCATGGACTATCCTTGAACTACAAACTTTAAACTTAGAGTGATCTTAGTTGGTCGGTCACTACTGGGGAGAGTAGCAATGGTCTTGAATTTCTGTGGATTGTGACTGTGGATTGTGGACACATTTTCAGAGGTCCTCAGAAATCTCCGTTGTTTGTTCAAGCACATGTTTCCACGAATATGTGTGGCTTTAGCAGATCAGTGTGTTTTCAGTCACTGATACACCTTAAAACACCTTAAAATTAACCGCTAACAAAACTACTATTAAGATTTGCCACTCAAAGATATGTCATATTGGATCATATTCCTCAGTAAACCAATGATCCACTATGATATGTTTCTCATATTTATCTAATTAGGTTTAATGAGGACAATGCTCTACACACCTCTACAGCCTCGCTGGAGTGGATCATCCGTATTGCGACCTTGGCCAGTCCTTCCCAGAGCAGCTTGAAGGTAGCAGTGTAAGTGCCGTTGTCGTGGTCGACCACCTCCCCATACACACTGGCTTTCAGTCCTGTATTAAACAGCTTTGCCTGGAAGAAATCTCCACCGTACGTTTTCGGGTTCTTTAAAGCGTCTCTTGCTGTTATGAGCACCGAGATAACGTCCCCAACGCTGTAGTTTGTACGCGGGTTCAGCAAAGTGAATGAGCTCGTGTAGGGGCTCGTTGCCTGCTCGGCTGTAGTCACGGGCGTCGGAGGCATTGGCCACTTCAGCACCTTTTTTATGAGTTGGAGTTCTTCAGGTGAGATGAAGGTGGCGTTAGTTGGAGAGATGGGAGCAGGTGCAGAACTGGATGAGTTGGTGTGCAATCTGTCCATCATTATCTCTGGTTCACGAGCTACAGTGCCCAAGAAATCCACAGGCAGTCGTTCCTGCAACTAAGAGTCAACAGTGAGTTAGCCGGCGCTACACACAGGCCTAGCACATGCATGTACACTGGCAGTCAGAGACGTGCTGATGTGCACGCCTGTCATATAGTGATGTTTAGCAGGTGTCTTTGATGTGCTTATTCAAGAACATGAAAATTATGACATGTGGACAGCAGTGATGAATGACTGGGATACAGTTCCAGTTTATTTACATTTATTCTAGATTTCGATGAAGCAAAAACATATTTATAATCAAGAAAAAACTGACATGTATGGTAGGTGGGCCTAATGAAATGACGAATTAGTGAAATATAAATTAGGTGTACCTAATAAAGTGATAAGTATAAAGCACTGGCCTACACACTAGCTAGCCATTTTTCCAAACACTGCTTATCCTGCATTTGCAAGAACTATTCTAAGGATTATCTTTTACGAGCAGTGGGCACATCATGTCAGAGGGGCTTAAATTGCTGAGGATTGGACTTTTCATCCACATACACTTGTGTGGCCCTGAATGAGATTTGGATTGTGCCTGAGTTGGATTAGCATTTACACTTAACCTCACCTTGATAGCTGTTCTATTACTCTAAGCTATGCATGCTGCACACAGGGGTAGGTCATAATGATGTGACTCAGCTATGTAACAAATAACAAAAATCAAGATTTTTTTTTTGGACAGCAATGATGCATGGAGCTTGAAGGAGGGCCACACAGGAAACCATCACTGAAGGACCAGCAGCAGCCGGGGAAACCTATACTGGGGGACCTAACCTTTTGCGGAGCCAGCCATGGAGCCCAGCATGTAGATGGCTCTGGAGTGGTCTGTGGAGCAGGAACTGGAACAGGAGTGGCATGGTGAGCAGGAGCGGGCACAAGAGCGGCCCGTGGAGCAGGTACAGAAACATGAGCATCCCTCCTACCAGCGTTGTCTTTATTTGGCTGTTATGTTGTCTTTCCTGTTCTCTCTTGCTTTTTCTCCTCTATGCCCTCCCTCTGAAAGCTCCTTCCAGTTCAACTTCTTTGCAGAAGGAACAGTTCTGGGAACTGGCTCTGAAGGGCGGCAGCTGCACAGGAAACCATCAGTGAAGGGCCAGCAGCAGCTGAGGAAATTTTTACATGATGAGCAGTAGCCCGGGAAACTGGCATCGGATAGAGACAGAAAGCTAGCACAGGGGCTGCTCAGGGAACCAGCATAGATGAAGCAGTAGCTTGAGAGGCCAACACTGGGATGTAGAGGTGGCACAACAGAACCTGGAGAACTGAGACTGAGGTGGAGTCGGCACTAGAGCCGTGCGCTCCAGTCGCCCACAGAGCAAAAACTGGAACTGCATTGACCTGCCAAGCAGAACAGGAGTGTCTCAGCTACCAGCAGTGCCTTTATTTCCCTGTTATGTTGTCCTCCCTGTTCTTCGTTGTCTTTGTCCTCCTGAAAGGTTAATCCAGTGCTTTAGTCTGAAGTTGCTCAATCTAGCGATGCTCACCCCACATGCTTCTGTTTGCTAATGTTCTGCGCCTTCTTCCTGCTGCTCTCCGCTGTTACTGTATTCTCATATTTTTGTCTCTTCAGCAGCTTCAAATTTTTCTCTTCAAATTCAGCAGCTAAAACAAACAATAGAATCCCTTTCCACAGAATATCCTAACCAGGGATTACCCTGATACCACTCTCTGTGGCATGAAAGCCCCTCTGTCTTCAACGCTGACACCCCTCATGTCATGCCAAACTAGCCTGTGGTTGGTTAATTCATTTTTGCCATCCAAAAGAAGCAATCCTGACTGGTACAAGCATACCTTTATCCACTTCTCAGCTGTAAACTCATTTGTGGTTGGAGCATGAATAGGTCAATTGAATTATTGACTCTACTGTTTTTACATATTACACACTTTGGGAGGGTTGGAACTGAGAAGTAGAGCTTCCTTATTAGTTCTCCATTGTCAAAATGAATTCAGAATGTGCCTGTTAAGCCGTACAGGAGGTGGGTTAATGCTAGAATGTGTTTTCTATGATTATGGTATTATGTCTCACTTTGTAGTAAAAACATTCTAGTCCTATTGTGAGTATTAGTATTTGCTATTGCCAGTAAGCCTTTGCTAGTGTGACCAGTAGGCCAGTGGTGAACGGTTAGGGTGAGCTGGTTTAATGGTGTTCTCAGCAGGAGTGTGCTTTGTGTTGTAGTGATAGTGATTCGGGTGCAGAACTTACCCCCAAAACCCAAAATATGACCAGGCTGGCCATAGTGGCGAATATTACAAACATGAGAAACAGTTGTTTTGACATTCTCCTGTATATCTGCTGGACACAAGAAGTACAACAAAGCATTAGGGTACCCTCTAACATCATCATCATCATCATCATCATCACCAACCAAAACATCATCATTATAAGAAAGAGAGAGCGAGAGAGAGACCTACATCTATAACTGCACTGTGCGAATAGAAATAGATCTTAGATAGATAGATAGATAGATAGATAGATAGATAGATAGATAGATAGATAGATAGATAGATAGAAGGTTACATATTGCAGCAGCCCAAGTACAGTAAAGAACAATAATACAATATTAGAAAATGTACATAAATTAAGAGAAGAAAAAGAAGTACTCTAATAATAATAATAATAATAATAATAATAATAAAAGTCATGTTAACTTTTTGGTAAAGAATGATTGAAAATGATGTGAGTGCACATGCATACATGTAAAATACTGAACAGACCAGATACAGACTAGTAACCACTACACTCATCATCAAAAGTATATCTGCACCGAGTAGGAAGTGTGGGATTGCATTGCTGTTGGGAAGGAAGATGAAGGTGACCAGGATCAATAACTGATGATAAATTTAGACTGATATGATCAATATTTATTGAGCTACACATACAGAAGTGGAGTGACACTAGGCCTATCGGACATATAACACTTAACAACAAACCATGCATCTTGGTGCTGACCACGGTGCCTCCACACACAGATTCGTTGGGCGTCTCCACCAAGACTAAAGCGGGACTCGTCACTGAAGATGACCCGCTGCCATTCTGAGTCACTCCATGACGGCCTGGCACTACACCACTGCAGTCCTTGGCGATGCTCATGTGGTGTTAAAGACAGTTGTCATGCAGCTGTCGGCCAATGGTGCTGGCACTAACAGGATGACTCACTGCTCACTGATTGTGGCTGTTGGGTCACTCAGCTACAGTTTGTAACAGGCTTCAGGTGGGCTATTAGGAATGAATGGGGTAGAAAAGCACACGTCTATCTGCTGTGCTTCTGCTTGATTGACAGACTCCATTTCACATACACTATCTCAGGGCAGACCCCCAAGCTCAGATTCTATGTTGGTCTGATCCGTGCTCATCAGTTTGTCTTTTTATTCCATCCCTTGTTCCTTCCATAGACTCCCATTCATTTCCACCCCCATTCCAACCCTATTGTTTCCTGTAACCTACAGCCACCAAACTGCATGTACTTACTCAAGGCAGTTCCCCAACTGTAATCCACAGACATACTGGCCCACACTTCTCTATATGTTGTTTATTCATCCCTCGTTCATCTCAAAGCAACCAAGCCATGGCGTGGCAGGAAGTGGGAACCATTTAAGCTGAATAACTATTTTTTTTTCCTTTCAAAGTTTACTTTTTGTGTTTGCCTTGTCATAAACCAAATCAAACATGCCACTGGAGATCTGATCTTTCTTCCTCGTCACTTTGCATACCACCTAACTGGAAAGGAAACTTGTTTTTATTTAAACATACTCTATACGGGTATCCTATAAGTTCATTATACATTATTCTTAAAATAAAACGAGACACGGTGCAAAATGTAAATAAACACAGAATGCAATTGTACACAAAGTCAGCCCCTATATTCCAGTTCTGAACAGCAATCATCAAGCCCATCCTCACACCACCTGTAATCATCTGGTTTGATTCCTCCACTTCACAAGAACAAGCCAAATTCCAGCACATCATAAGGACAGCAAAGCGGATCGATGGTTGTGTGCAGTCATGGGCTGGAGGTTAGGGAACCAGCCTTGTGACCGGAGGGTTGCCAGTTTGATACTGACAGTATTGACTGAGGTGTCCTTGAGCAAGGCACCTAACCCCCCAACTGCTCACTGGGCCCCGTGGATAGGGCTGCCTACCGCTCCGGGTAAGTGTGCTCACTGCGCCCTAGTGTCTGTGTTCACTAGTAAGTGTGTATGTGGGTGTTTCACTTCACGGATAGGTTAAATGCGGAAGACAAATTTCTCTGTGTGAAAAATCACATTTGGCACGAAATGGTATCTGTATCTTAAGATTTAAGATTTTAAATCTACCAGCGATCCAGGACATCTACCATGCTGGCAAAATTACAGCTGACCCTCTCATCCTGGACATCACCTCTTCCAGCCACTTCCCTCTGGCAGAAGACTCAGGACCAGCTCAACACGACATGCTAACAGCTGCTTCCCCAGAGCTGTCCAGACCAGGACACATTAGTGTGATCCTCTGAAAGCACTTGAGATTGTAGGAAGCATCTACAAACACAGGTCTGTCCTTTTTATGACCTGGCTTGAACTTTGGGAAAATGCCTTTGTGTTTTGATATCTTAATAGTTGGCAGCCTCATGGAGCTAACAGTTTTGTTAAGGTGTTCGATATCGTGGATCACTGATTAATGCTTCCTGTGGTAGGTTAGGCTAGTTAACTAGCTAGCTAACTAACTGCTAATTAGCTAGCTACTTTAAGTCGAGCTTTCATTGTGCCAGCACTTATACTGTAACATAACTGTGGCTGGCTTGGCTATATCTAAATCAGTTTCCTCTGTAAGGGCAGACATGGGAACAAGTCACTAAGTTGCAAGTAACAAGTAAGTCTCAAGTCTTAACAATCAAGTCTCGAGTCAAGTCCCAAGTCAATACAAGCAAGTCTCGAGTCAAGTCCCAAGTCAATACAAGCAAGTCTCAAGTCAAGTCCCAAGTCTTAAACTTTGAGTCCTAGTCAAGTCACCAGATGTCATTTCAATATTTCACATAACTGATGCAGCTGATTCATAGTATATTAAACTGACATAATCATAAATGTTTTTAAAGTTTGTATTTAGTATAACAAAAACAACTTGCATCATCTCAAACAGTTCAAACAACAAAGTGCTATTTTACTTAACAGGAACAAGTAGTGCAAATCGTTAATTAAATAATTTGAGGATTAAATAACCTGCAAAGTACTGTGCAGTAAACAAAGTACTTACTGTAATCTCTAATAGATATGTACTAAACGCAGTATGGAAAAATGAATGTGACATTATACCACAGTTTACAGCAACAAAAAGTCAAGGTTTATGGATTAAAAAAAAATTAGGAAAGGACAAGAATATCATATGATTCATGATATCATATGAGCTGTTTCAGTATGCTATAAATTTCTGTAAACAGGCTAACAAAGTACACTACATCATTGTTTCTCAACCCTGGCCCTGGAGGCCCACTGCCCTGCACTTTTTATTGTTTTCCCTTCTCCCAACACATCTGATCCAACTAATCACCTCATAGCCAGCCCATTACTGAGTTAAAATAGGTGAAGCAGAAAAAAACAGTAAGATGTGCAGGGCAGTGGGCCTCGAAGGCCAAGGTGGAGGAACACCACACTATAACGAAGTAGTAGAACACATTCCACCTACAGGAATTTTTAATGACATCACATTCTAAACCCATAAGCGTTAATGTATGGACCTGTAATATATATATCGTCGCCGTCCAATGAAAAACATGTATCTCCATTTTTTGTCCATTTTGACTTTTATGCATAATTTGAAAACAGCGGCAGTCGTTTACACTGTGAGATCTACATGATGAATAGACCAACAGAAATGGCCCAAAATTGCTTAGAAAAACGTCTGGTTCCATTGACTTACATTAAAATTGAATGAGGTTTTGGCCTCTCTTGTAAAGTTGCCATTTTGGAGATACTTGTTTTTCCTTGGACAGCGACGATATATATATATATATATATATATATATATATATATATATATATATATATATATATATATATATATAACAGCATGTGTGAACTGCTGTGTTTGACACTTTTCTGCTCTATGCTAATTCACCACGTCGTGGCTGAGATGCTGTGGTTCCTAAACACTTTAATTTTCAGTAAAATCTCTCACAGTGAACGGTGTGAGAGAGGGACGAACAGAGGACAACAGCTTTGTTTACATTCGCTGTTGTTTATTATTATGTTGCTACGTTTGCTAGCTTGCTAACTGCCATACGCGAAATATACACAGCACAGACTACTGTTCTTACTGTTCTTTGTGCAGCCTCAAATGTCGAGTTTGAAGTGGTTGCACCTCCATCTGTGATCTTGACTCCACATGTCTTGCATACCGCAGTTCTTCTTTTATTTACTACTTTATAATCTTTGTAGTTGAACAGGATTATTTTTGGGATCATGTTACTCGTCTTCTCCGCACAAATTCAACACTGGCGCCCCCCTCAAAGCTTCCCATGATTGGCAGTACGGTTACGGCTTTACTTGTTGCTAGGTTACGGATCATTTGGGCTGAGCGGCTCAGCTCCCTAGCGTTACAGCGCCATTTAATATAAAATGATCCAGTTACGTGATTCAGTTTTACTTATTCATTATGTTAAAGTAGGGTTGTCAAGTCTTTTCGAGTCTTAAAGCTCAAGTCCGATTCCAAGTCCAAGTCAGTAAAGGTAAAGTCTAAGTCAAGTCGCAAGTCTTTAGTAATGTTGTCGAGTCAAGTCACAAGTCATCAGTTTAGTGACTCGAGTCGGACTCGAGTCCAAGTCATGTGACTCGAGTCCACACGTCTGTGTAAGGGCAACACTGAACACACTCAACACTCACTAATGAAAAACCAACACCAACATCAGACATACACTGACACAGAATTCCACCAAACTGTGTAAAAAGACGGGCAGCAGATCTATGAAATGGCTATGACTATGACACTGTGCAAGCATGCTTATCACTTGGCAAAGGCTAAAGGACAACAGAGTGACTCCACCTCCGCATTCAGGAGCTGAAAGGTGTAACTCAGCCTTTGAGTACACGTAAGATTTCATTTTCTCATCATGGATCGGGCAAGTGGTGACGCTGGGTTGCCGTCTATTTTGGAGAACTGAAAGCAGTGTGATGAGCTTCATAGCTATATCGAGCTATAACCCGAATGTGTGTAGAACTGCTTTTGGAGCTTCTGTAATGTTATGTGTTATGAATGTTATTTTGCTGAAGTGTTTGATTCTCTTTTCATTAGCTTTTGTAAAAATGTAGCATTGGAACATTCTGAACATGAGAGGTATGGAGGTTACACACATCAGCAAGTAATCAAGTGAATCCCAGTGAACTCTGGAGACTGCATCTAAAGTGTCCACCTATTGTCCCTATGTGTTCATGGTAATTCTAGAGTTTCTCCTTTAGGCTGGCTTACCAAAATGGCACTGAAGCGTTATTGACGTATTCCAATACTGTGTCCACAATGGGTGCACCTTAATGCAGCTGAATTCAATCATTATAATAGGGCTCGACAATATATATATATTGGTATGTAGAGAAACCACCAACTTTCAAAGTTAAAGCCAAAACATTTACCTCTCCTTTCTTCCACTGTGAAAAACTCTTCTTGTAGACTAAGGACACTATCATCATTTCATTTTCTAAAATATATTATCCAAAATTGATTTCAGCCAAAGTCTTTTAACTAAAAGTTTTGGTATCCTTTATAAGCACCCAGAATTTGGCAATGAACTTGAAATTGGAAACTTAAATGAACCAGGAAATTTATCATGTATTTGCCAGCAGAACAAAAACAACATCGAAAGCTCTCTTTGAATATGACAGAACTAAACTTCACATTGCAGGCTGGAATATAAAAGTGACCCTCAGCACCAGCAAGGGACACGCTGAAGATGGACACATAAGGAACATGAATTTCTTACCTGACCACCCGATGATATCCAAACACTGAACAGTTGAGCAGGTTGAGCAGGAGCCTCAGGTTGGAATATCAGGTTAGCGACCGCTGATTTATTTATTTATTTGTTATTTGTTTTGGGAATCTTGACATGGATCATCCTGCTTTACGTGTGACTCCAACTCTTCATCTAGCCATCCGTCACGTAATTGACTTCTGCATTGTGTTTCTAGTATACGTCAGAACTGTGTGTGGTTAAAGGCGGTGCTTATGTGGAAAATATGCAGGTTCTTCCTGACAAGCATGATGAACAAATATGTGCCAAGTTCATTTGTACATCATGACAGGACCTCCATATTCAGAAATGCTTGTACTGAGGGACATATAATCAGGCCCCTATATATATATAGTTACAGAAAATAAGACAGCAATAAGATTAAAGGTACATTATAAAATGAAGGTAAATACCAGTAGGACTATATTCTAATGCAAGCTTATTTTAATTATAAATCAATACATTTAATTATTAATTAAAATTAACCCTGTAGAGTCCTGGTCCTGATCCTGCTGCCAGGATAAAGCAGCAGGTTACAGCCTTCACACATTCCTTATTGGAAGAACTGAGCATTTCACATGTCTGGTCCATAACCAAGCCGGAACATCAGGGTGAATGCCATCATTATGATTATGCATGTATTTAAGAAATATGTTTGCAGGTGTAGTAGAGCCTGAAATAACGAGAACACAGACCACAAAATGGGTTTAAAGCTTTTGGAATTTTGGGCAATTTCAAGAATTGTGTGGAGCTCACAAAGAAAAGGCTAACCTAGTTCTATAGTACACCATGCCATACAACAAACAATTAAAACAGATATGTAAAAATAAATTACTCGGTTTAAGGTGTAGGTATACACTCATCATCAAATGAATATGTACAATTATATATATTAAAAAAAATTATCCGAATTCGTCAAAGGCAGTGTCACAAAAATATGAATTCCTTATAGTGACGTTACTACATGCACAATAAATGAATATTTTGAATAAAATGAATTAAAAAAACTATTTTACAAAATGTGAACTTTTATCAGTACCAGTAAACTCTTACAAACTGTAAATTCTGACTGAAAGTGCGGGTCTAACACACAGGAAGTGCCTGTTGCGGATGTCAATCAAACAGTTTGGCGGTGGCAGAGTGGGTGGAAGTAAGAGATGAACAGGTGGCGTCTAAACCACCCAGAGCTGGAGATGGTAATGAAGGTAAGCCAGATGTAACGCTAGCTGTAGTGGAGAACCAGCTAGATAGCTTAAAACGGCTGAGAGCTTTTACAGCCCACGTGGTTTAGAGTCGCCTGCTTGTCTCTAACTCTAAACACCTTCACCAGGAGAAACAGAAGCGTCCCAGCTGGATAAAACACGCGCCATAAAATGGACATAACATGCTTTAGCGTCATCACCATCACAAACTCCACCCACTCTACCACCCCAAACAGTTTTGGTTTGATTGACAAGGGTCCACAACAAGCACTTCGTGTGTGTTAGACCCGCCCTTTCCATCAGAGTTCACAGTTTGTAAAAGTTTTTCGGTACTGGTAAACATGTTTTACGTCTTGTAAATTTGTCGTTACTTTTGATTTTGTTTTCTTGAATGTAATTTTTGTTTGTAAATTTGTTTTTATTGTTGTAAATTAGTTTTCTGAAATATTAATTTGTTTTTCCGTATGTGACAGATGTAGACTGATGTTACATTAGCAGTCTTGCTCTATGACTTTTCTACCACCCAACTGAGCGGTTTAACTTCCAGCATCTGTGCTTTCGCTTTAAATAGATCCTCTACTATTCACATTGATCCAATGAGAATTCCATTCCAGTGAAACCCAAATGACTTACATTAACACATTTTTATTATTTGCTTCAGCAGTTAAAGTCTGTTTATACTAACTCTGCTCCACCACTTTCACAGGAAATGTGTAGCTGAATTGAATCCATGAATTGAGTTCATGAAGCAATGCCTGGGTGGGGACCAAACCCAGTTTCCCATGTGACTCTATGGGCAATGTTATTTTATTGGATTTACAAACCAGTTTGGATGACTGAGGTTAACACCCTGCTAACAGACCAAGACAGACCAGGACCGGCTGTTCACCAGAGCCATTATTAGTGCATTGGTAATGTCAGACTATGAGTTTACAAACTCAATGTTATTCTATATATTTGTTATGCATTATTTTCTGAAGCCGAAGAGAATAATGTGCCCTGGAAGCTCCAAGCTTACACAGATACTAAACCATTCCCTCACGAGCGCAGTGGTGTCTTGGACCAAGTGGGAAATTCATATATTCTAAATAGAAATTTGGTTAATGCAAAGCAGACAAGTCTGCTAACGAGTCTTTCAGGAAACAAACATGACAGAGAAACCTGGTCAGTTGTTAAGCACTGGACTGACGTTATCACATCAGAACCCCCAGAGTGGATAAAGGCACCTGAGCATTAGCGCCACTGTGTGTCTCCTGTCCTGTTTCATCACCCGGCATGACCACAACCTTACACTGACCAGCGTCTGGCCCTGCTTATTATGGTCGGCTCCAACTCACAGTTACTGCCTCCTGGACTAATCAGACTGGATCTAATCAGACTGGATCTATTGATGTTCCTCTATGTAAATTCTATCTGTCTCTCTCTTCTCATCCGGGTTGACCTGAGGAGGTTGGGTTCCGCCCTTGAGCCTGGTCCCTCTCGAGGTTTCTTCCTTACCCAAGGGAGTTTTTCCTCGCCACTGTTGCCTCTGGCTTGCTCAAGGGGGGCTCGGACCCGGTTTTTCCACCCTCACATGTCTGTACTTTAACCTTGTGGTTCTTTTCTTTTTATAACAAATGGATTTTTTGTGAAGCTGCTTTGAGACAACGTTGGCTGTAAAAAGCGCTATATAAATAAATATTGATTGATTGATTGATTAAGTCCATTGTTATTTGGTTAGATCCCACCTGGGCAAAAGAATATTAAGCCATTTAGTAAGTCATAATAACTTGGTGAATTAAGTATGTTAAGTAACCGTCAGGTCCTCCCAGGTGATACACTCTCAGGACACTTCTCACACCAGCCACCAGAGGTCGACCTCACCTGAGTTCTGATGACTTTGGCTCCTGCTCCCTATGCCAGCCATTCATCCTTCCCTTTGAATAGCCTTCCCTTGTCTGGGTGTTTGTGGAGCATTAACCACCAGACTGTTGGCTGTTCCTCAGTTCCTGAATGATATTTTGATAATCCTTGTGCTTCATTTTTTGTATTTATTTTTATTTTTTTTATAACTTCTGGGTGTTGTGATTTTTGGAATTCCTGTTTTGGTTTTTTGTCAGCCTCTGAGCTTTGCACTTTTGGACCTTTTTGCATTTCATGGTTTTGGCATGTTTGTTTAATAAATACTACCTAAATGGACCCCCTTTCTGTTTCTGAGCTCCCCTTATTACAGTAAAATAGCAACTTGCATAATTTACTACTTGCTTTCATTATCTCATAATAATCAGTTAATAATTATTATTACAACCCCTATTCCAAAAAAAGTTAAAATGCAATATATATATATATATATATATATTAACACTTTAAATATGAGTCAAAGACAACACAAGTAAACACAACATGCAGTTATAAATGGAGGTTTTATTATTCAGGGGGAAAAAAACCTACATGGCCCTGTGTGAAAAAGTGTTGCCCCCAGTACTCACACCTGAGTTCAATTTCTCTAGGCACACCCAGGCCTGAGTAATGCCACACCTGTTCTCAATCAAGAAGTCACTTAAACAGGTCCTGCCTGACGAAGCGAAGTAGACCAAATGATGCTTAAAAGCTAGACATCATGCCCAGATCCAAAGAAATTCAGGACCAAATGAGAAAGAAAGTAAATGAGATCTATCTCAGGTTATAAAGCCATTTCGAAAGTTTTGGTACTCCAGTGAACCACAGTGAGAGCCGTTATCCACAAATAATAAATAAATAATTCACAGATAAAAATGTTCACGTGTCACAGAAATACTTCCACACATGGAAATAAAGGAACAACTAAATATGAAAAATGGTCTCAGTAGTTTTCTGTTGGTGTGTATACTAAAGCACTGTAATGATATTCAGTGTCTTTATTGGGGAAACTAACAAAATCATGAGCTGGAGGGCCAAGAGACTCCACAGCAATTCCAAAACAGCCAATACAGTGGAACAAGCCTGGCATGACCATAAAGCACAGTGCTTTGCATTTAAACCGTATTGACGTTTGCGGATGCGGGGGTGTGAGCTGAAGTTGTATAAGCTGCTTAATATTTGACTGTTGCTTTAAAATATTTTTATACTAGTTTGACCTGTAACCCAATACTGAACCTACGTCACATAAAAATAGCATACACAAACCACTTCCTTATAATCTCATGCATTTAGTCTTAGTTCATTTCCTGTGACTGAATATCAACCAATAAATATTTATTTTATAGCACTTTTTACAGCTAGTGTTTTCCCATGGCAGCTTCACAGCAAAGCGGATATTTAAAGAAAAAGAAAAAAAAGGAGTCCATATTCAGACACAGGAAATGGAAATCCGAGTCCAGTTACACCCAGACAGCAGTACTTAAATAAATATATATATATATATATATATATATATATATATATATATATATATATATATGTATGTATGTATGTATGTATGTATGTATGTGTGTAAATATAATATACATAAAGGTAGCAGCAGAGTGTGTTTAAAGTGACCAGTGTCCTCAGAGTGTCGGTGCAGTGGTTTTGACTAAGTGGCGTTTAGAAGTCTTCCAGCTTCTGGAATGAAGCTGTTTCTGAGTCTGTTCGTTTTACACTTAATGCCCCTCAGCCTCCTGCCTGGGTGAAACTGGGTGTGCTGGGTTAGTTGGGTCTTTCATGATGCAGGTGGCCCTCTTCCTGCATCTGGGGAGGCTGACTCCGACAGACCTCTGTGTGCAAAGGGTTAAACTTAAACATTTTCTTTATATTCACTTTCATTACTATCAAGACATCGTTTTGTATATTGAGAAGTTGATCTGTTTTAAAGGTCTAGCTGGGCTGTGACGCATTCTCGCTAAAAATTAAATCCATGTGACAACGTGCGCTGGCAGCATAGGGCGCTTACCATCACACAGTTTGTGCACCAACCTTTGTTTATGTAGACGCATAAACCGCCCCCTCGTGCTTTTCCGGACAGCTGGTCGCGGTGCGTTCGGAAGAGCTGTTGACCGGCCAGCTGAAAAGCTGAGTCCGGCATGCTGTTGTTTAGCCATGTTTCTGTGAGAGAAATCACAGAAACCTCATCTCCTCAACCTCATCTCTGATAATGGTTCCTCATCTCCCCAGAAACACTCATCCTCAGCCGCAGAAGGTCCAGCTTGTTGTCCAGAGAGCGGATGTTGGACAGGAAGAGAGAAGGAATCAGGGGTCAGTCAGTATTAATCTTGAGCCCGGCTAGCACGTCGCCTCGCTTCCCCCTCTTCTGCCCCGCTCGCACCGCTTCCTCTTGCCCTTTGTCCGCTGCGCTCTGTCCCGCCACGTCGGTGTCCGGAGAAGTTGTAGTCTACCCAGCTTAGCTCTGAAACTATTGTCCATAGTTGCTGCTTTTGTGGCAGAGCTGTCCTTTATGTTAAAAGTTCGGTTCGGCTGTAACTAACACGCTTAAGGTGCGTGAAGTCGCTATCAGAACCGACGTAGAAGTAACTAAAGGCTAGGTTTTTGCTGGGACCGTAAGAAGCTGCTGCACTACAGCGCGCGGCCTTATAACGTGCAGTACAAGAACAAACACCAGTCTGAGACAGTCAGTACAGAGGGTGGAGCACCAGTCTGAGACAGTCACTACAGAGGGTGGAGCACCAGTCTGAGACAGTCAGTACAGAGGGTGGAGCACCAGTCTGAGACAGTCACTACAGAGGACGGAGCACCAGTCTGAGACAGTCACTACAGAGGACGGAGCACCAGTCTGAGACAGTCACTACAGAGGATGGAGCACCAGTCTGAGACAGTCACTACAGAGGGTGGAGCACCAGTCTGAGACAGTCAGTACAGAGGACGGAGCACCAGTCTGAGACAGTCACTACAGAGGATGGAGCGCCAGTCTGAGACAGTCAGTACAGAGGACGGAGCACCAGTCTGAGACAGTCAGTACAGAGGGTGGAGCACCAGTCTGAGACAGTCAGTACAGAGGGTGGAGCACCAGTCTGAGACAGTCACTACAGAGGACGGAGCACCAGTCTGAGACAGTCAGTACAGAGGATGGAGCACCAGTCTGAGACAGTCAGTACAGAGGATGGAGCACCAGTCTGAGACAGTCAGTACAGAGGGTGGAGCACCAGTCTGAGACAGTCAGTACAGAGGATGGAGCGCCAGTCTGAGACAGTCAGTACAGAGGATGGAACACCAGTCTGAGACAGTCACTACAGAGGACGGAGCACCAGTCTGAGACAGTCACTACAGGGGACGGAGCACCAGTCTGAGACAGTCAGTACAGAGGGTGGAGCACCAGTCTGAGACAGTCAGTACAGAGGAACGGAGCACCAGTCTGAGACAGTCAGTACAGAGGATGGAGCACCAGTCTGAGACAGTCAGTACAGAGGAACGGAGCACCAGTCTGAGACAGTCAGTACAGAGGGTGGAGCACCAGTCTGAGACAGTCACTACAGAGGATGGAGCACCAGTCTGAGACAGTCACTACAGGGGACGGAGCACCAGTCTGAGACAGTCAGTACAGAGGGTGGAGCACCAGTCTGAGACAGTCAGTACAGAGGGTGGAGCACCAGTCTGAGACAGTCACTACAGAGGACGGAGCACCAGTCTGAGACAGTCACTACAGAGGACGGAGCACCAGTCTGAGACAGTCACTACAGAGGGTGGAGCACCAGTCTAAGACAGTCAGTACAGAGGATGGAGCACCAGTCTGAGACAGTCACTACAGGGGACGGAGCACCAGTCTGAGACAGTCAGTACAGAGGGTGGAGCACCAGTCTGAGACAGTCAGTACAGAGGGTGGAGCACCAGTCTGAGACAGTCACTACAGAGGACGGAGCACCAGTCTGAGACAGTCACTACAGAGGACGGAGCACCAGTCTGAGACAGTCACTACAGAGGGTGGAGCACCAGTCTAAGACAGTCAGTACAGAGGATGGAGCACCAGTCTGAGACAGTCACTACAGAGGACGGAGCACCAGTCTGAGACAGTCACTACAGGGGACGGAGCACCAGTCTGAGACAGTCACTACAGAGGGTGGAGCACCAGTCTAAGACAGTCAGTACAGAGGATGGAGCACCAGTCTGAGACAGTCACTACAGAGGATGGAGCGCCAGTCTGAGACAGTCAGTACAGAGGATGGAGCACCAGTCTGAGACAGTCAGTACAGAGGATGGAACACCAGTCTGAGACAGTCACTACAGAGGACGGAGCACCAGTCTGAGACAGTCTGGAGAAGATGCTGGAACAGGTGATGGCCAGGGTGTGATCAGAAGACTACCTGATCAACCGTCCGTCTGTAGGCAGACTTGAAACTTGACTTATCATTGTCTCGGATAAGATGTCGTAAAGGATTTTGATGGAGGGGTCCACGGAGGTACAGTCGTTCGTATACAGTTAAAAGAGCCATGGGGACAAAACACAACCTTGAGGAGCTCCTGTGCTGGTTGTCTTGATATTCCCCCACCCTCACCTGCTGCTCTCTGCCAGTGAGGAAGATTGTGACCCACTGGAATAACTGAACTTGCGTATATGAGATGTGTGAACAGTTGTAGTCTATAAAATCATGCACTCTGACACTCACATGTGGGTTATCTTAATGGTTTGTTGGGAAGGTTCTGATCAGGTTGGCAGCTCCGACGCTGCAGTAAAGTTGGTTTCATGTTGGCACATTCATATTTCTTGCTTCAGTAGCTTTAGATCGGCTCACCCTAAAGGCTTAAAACGCTCAAATTATTGTTGTTGACAAAGTCCAGCAGATACAAGTTTGTTAATGATCGAATTTGATTCCGTATTTGATTTAGTACAATTTATTTTAGAGCAACATTCAGTTTGGGTGATGCTGCTAAATGTTAAAAATCTATATAAAATTATTCACCAAAACAGACCAGCAGGGGTTACATTAACCAGTATATTAGGTGTAGTATATTTTGTAGTTGCTACTTGATTTAGTACAACTTGCTTTGGAGTGAAAGTAAGTTACCTAAATTATTATTATTATTATTATTTTTACAAGCTATTGTAATGAATTCATAAAAATATTTCACAGCAGGGGTTAAAGACTGGCAGGGGTTGAGGTTACCAGTACAAGCTGTGTAGTACATTATAAGAGTCGGCCTTGATTACATGCAACTTATTCCCAACCGATACTGCTATATATGAAATACCTACAGAAATCCCAAAACTCTTTCACAACTGGGCTTAAGGTTACCAATATAACAGTGGTTGAGAAAATGTTATGTATTTGTTTTATTTTACGCTATTGTACTCTGCTTGGAGTTCTAGCTTTACTGGCAGGGTTCATAAGAACAAGGTCCAGCAGCAAACACACAGGACAACACGGCTACAGACTGGCATAGGGCCAAACCCACTCTCTACTGACCGTGATGAGCGCCACCTCATTCCAATGTCCCTTACCCACCGTAAGATGACCTCGAGTGACCTACAGAGAGACTGGCGAGCGGTGGCTGGGGTGAGACGCACAGCGAGCATGGTTCTAAAAACAGGCTTCTGGAGGTCATTAGTGATTTTCTAAATACACAGATCTAATACAATATCTGATCTGGAGTTTGGGAGACAAGGTTCCAGTAGTGTAGAGAACAAAACAAATAAGAGGAATTCTGGTCCAACACAAACCCAGAACCTGTACCCCTAGAGATACTGATCATATTAAGGTGGTCTCTTAAATGTTTCCAGAGCTGTATATAAATATAAATGAATAAGTGCTGTGGTCTAGGGCAGTTTTTCAGGTTTAGAACAATTGTCAACTTGAAGACGTTTCTAAAATCTTCAGTTTTGGAAAAAGTCATCTACCCTTTTCTCACATCTTGACTTGAAATGAAAGACACTTACAGTTAACGGCGTACCCAAATTATTAACTGGAACCAAGAACAGGGAGCACATTGTTCCAGTCCTGGCATCCTTGCACCGGCGCCCAGGGCCAGTATAAACTATCACTGATGGTTTAAAGCTGCGAATGGACTTGCACCTGCACGTGTTGTGAACATGCTTTATATGTATGTGGCCTCGCATCTCACTCACTCTTGTGAACCTGGGGAAATGACAAGGAGACGGAATGCAAGTGCAAGTTTTAATGACAAAACGAACAAGAAGAAACTAAAGCCAAAGACATTGGTAAACAGGAAACAAACCACCACGATGACCACAACACAAGATACCAAAAACCAACTGACATAGACTAAAGCAACGGACTGGGAGACAAACTACCAACATGGAGACAAACGACCAGCAGAGAGACAAAGGACCCGTACGTTTACCTTTTTGGTATTTAGCTGACACTCTTATCAAGAGTGACTTACATGGTTAATCATATTACAGGTAGGCCAATGTAGTGCTAGGAGTCTTGCCCACGGACTCTTATTGGTGTAGCACAGCATAGTCACTCAGCCTGGGATTCGAACCCCAGTCTCCCACGGGTGGTGGTGGCTACTTGGCAGGTAGTGGTCTTATCCACTGAGCTACACCAACCACCAAGCTTGAACACAGGGGACTACAGGGAGTATAAGGGAACAAAGACCAACAAGGAACAGCTGGGAAGGGGCAGAGTTACAAACCAAGGACAGGTTGGGGGACTGACAAACCAAAACCAACAGAAGCACATGGAACAGAACAACAAAGAGCACATGGACATGACAAGGCAGAAACAGAAAACCAGATAAGACAGACAAACATGAACAGGACAGGGCAGGATGTGACATCTTGTATGTTCCACGATCTCGTCTTTAGAAAAAAGGCGGCTGTGGTTTTCCCAACTCTGCGCCGAAAATGTGGAATGGTCTCCCAAGTGACATTAGGTACGCCCAATCCATGACTGTTTTCAAAACGGAGCCAAAACACATTTTAGGCAGCTGTTGAACCTGAGCTGTGTATGGAGGGCTGTACTAATGTACAATTATGCATAATGCATAGTAACACACCTGACGACAGGTATATACTGGAATACAGTGCACCCTCTTTACTGGAACGAGTGAGCAGCAGAGTAAATACACAGTAGAGAGTACATCCTGATCATACCTCACTGGCAGACCTCAGTATGTCAGGCTGAAGGACTGTACATCAGAGACTGTGGTTAGCAGCACAGGAGACACCACAGGGGACTGTACTTTCCCCTTTCCCTTCACACTGTACACCTCAGACTTCAAGTGGAAGTAGAGAAGGTTAAGACCTACAGGTATCTCAGACTGCACCAGGACAATGGGTTGGACTTAGGTAGGAGCATCTGGAGGAAGTGTCCCATAGCTATGAGGAATAATTTGCTAATCATTAGAACTAAGGGCACACTTATGTCCTTTGTAGTGAGGTTAGAACACAGGATGGAAACTTCCAGCATGTACAGATCCTAAGTATTTATAATGCATAAGGCTGGAGCAGTGCTTAATTTACAGCCCAGGACCAAAACCAGCACATGACATCTTAATTTACAATCTCAAGGCTTCAGGATGGGGGACATCCTGAGAAGTCTGGAGTCATGTTTCTTTATGGAATACAGGCGTTCTGGTTGAAGACATGGAGGTTATAAATACACTCTGAAGTAAACCTTCAGATAATGGTAACAACGCCTAGTTTGGAAATGTCAAGTGGGGCGTTACATCACGTCCTGAACACTGTATTAGCGTGGAAGCTCTGTACCATATGGTTGCCGTTGAATTCAATCCGCCCAAGAGCATGCACACTATAAAGCATGTACCTGATGATAAAGCCTGGAGCCTTTTCTCTTGAATCCAGAACCCAGCACCTGATAGTTTTGTTTAAGAGTCCATTCAATTTATAAGAACAGAGGTGTTTTATTTTGATATCCAGTTTGGACAGTAATGTGTAGCACTTTCCACACATTTGATTTTGGATCTGATTAGTCATAGTGAGCACGTAGCACAAAGACCTGGGTCAGATGGTTGAATAGAGAGCACATATAAATGGACTACAGTCTGGAACTGTACAACTACAGAGTGTCCTATACAGTCAGTGGAGCTGATAGAATGGACAGTCAGTGTAGATGGAGGTGGACCTTCGGACCTGAAGAAGTGGCTGATGCCATTATAAAAGTGCTAATGCTATGTTGGTATTCCCAACAGGTTGGTACTAAGATGGTGGCACCCATGGCATTCGGTCATGTGGATCAGAGCACATTTGTAGAAGCTGTTAACATCTGTTTCAAGGAATCCTTTGCAATTGCTTGATGGCGTGGTCCAGTTGGAGTTCTGTGGTGTTCTGACGGCTGCAGGAGAACACATGGTCAACATGCTATTCAAGGAATCATTCTTAAAGCCGCTGTCTACTCATTAACTCTATTAATTTTAGTTTTGGAGGTGTTTTCACAGTCAACTGGTAGAAACAGAATAAAGTTGGTCACAGACTTTCCCTCTTTTTACTCTGTCATTTTTCTTCAGTTGAATTCCAGCTGAGTGGGATGAAGCGACTGCCACTATGGGTTCCAGTCAAAAACTCCCATCAAGTATGTTAAGTATTGTAGGCTTAAAGATCCAGTAGCATTCCCTGTGGCAAATATGCACACATTGACAACATCAAGGAGGGAAATACTACTTCACAGTACACGGCGTGCTCTCTCCTTATCTCTATGTCTGTCATCTTGGACAAACGAAGGAGAGGAACAGATCTACCTCGTTCCGTATGACTTGTTGAACTGGGTGAATGTCATCCGGTGAGTAGTGACATGAGGTCATTTGCCAAACATCGATAATCACGACCGGCAGGTCTCGGAACATCGCCCGCAACGCACAGTCCAGCTGCCACGACAGCCAGTCGCTGCAGTAAATGTCCTTGTAGCCCGTGTTGGCTGACTTGATCAGCACGAGGGTCTGCGGCGCTCTTCGGAGAAGCGCCTCGACAGCTCTCCGGATTCCAGCCAGCCTGTGTAGGTATGTGGCCAGCGGAAAGGTGGTGAAGTGGGCCCAGATGGTGAAGACCACCACAGAGTGTTGACCTCCAGCTAGAGCATCCACCTCAGAGGCGATGAGGTGTATGTCGGCTTGAGGGGTCAGGGATGTCCGTATAGGGATGCCATGAGCTCTCCACACGAGTCGAATGTTGTTGACTATGTCTACCGCCTCAAACGGTCCAGACTTGTGTGAGGTGAACAGGTTGAGTTGCTTGAATGCTACAAGAGGAGAGAACAACAATGAGATACACTAGAACCACATGGATGGTGAAACATTTTTTAGGGAAAAGGTTCTGTCCAGGTACAAACGGCGTAAACAGGGTTTGATAAGGCCTTCAAATCTGCAGCTTTGTGTTTCTGCTGAAACTGAAGGTGGTAGCGTTACTTTATAAACAGAAGGCCTGACTCAATGTTTAGATCTCAGTGGCAAAATCAACATTATACTGATGACTGTGATAAATGACTCACCTATGTCCTTTTGGATGACACGCCCCTTATCCAGTTTTGACTGGGTTTTCTTAGAATGCTTTTTTAACACCCTTGCAATAATCTTTTTTTAAATCATATAGTAGTTTTGAGATATTGACAGCAACACCCTTACCTAGTACAGTTACCTTTCATGTCCTCACTGCCTAAATATTAAAACTGTAAGATATTTGGAAACATATAGAAACTGTAAACTATTTTTAAGGTTTAGGTTATGTCTGCAAATATGCGTGGAATAGAAACATCAACCATGAAATGTATATAGCTGCCTCTGTAGTTATCTTCGATATTTCTTGAATTAAAAACTGATACAATAAAGAACGCTGTCTTCTTCGCTGAGACAACAAAGCATCGATCTGTCCCCAGTCTCTTCCACAGCCAAAATGAAATCCAACAATGAAAGTAAGACTACAGTATGGATCAGTTCATATTCCCCAAAACTTTAGCTTTTGGTGTGCTGGCTGCATTAACATTATCACCCCTAATGAACACAAAGCCACAAAGCCATTCGCCACCATCACTGTAATATTTCATCTACTGAGTTTAACAACACTGCATCAACACAGCTGCTAACAGTACAAACGGAAGCTTGAAAGAGAAGCTAGGAAACAGATGTGGTTAGCCTCACGTTGGGAGAGGTTTTACGAGAATTTGTGGTGTTTGGTAATGGTGCTTCTGGTATTCTTATCTGGAATTAGCACATGGCCATAAATTAATGAACTTTGATTCCGTCACGGCTGTGGGTCTGCCGGTTTCCGCCACCCCTCCGGACTCCAGCTCCCATAGTGCACAGCCCGATGACGTCACACCCACATGCTCCCGCTCCGCCAATCCCCCTCGGTCTAGCTCGCCTGTTAGTAATTGCTGTCGGCTGCAGGATGTGTTTATAGACCATACGACACATTCACGTTTTGCCAGATGACATTGCAGTTCTGAGCGTTCATTGCTACTCTTTGGTGCTTCTCCCTTTTGACTAGTCTCCCTTCTGATAGTTGCTCTGACCTCTGGATTTCTCTCTGGTTCTCCAGTTCAGTCTACATTTCTCTCTCTTCCTTTTCGATTTCTTGTTTTGTCCCTGTGCCTTGCTGTACTGTTCTTTTGGCTCGCACTTAGTTCTTTGCCTCTCACAGATTCTGTAATAGATATTGTCCTACATGATGATGACTGACTAATCATGACTTGTCATCAAAGTCTCTACAGGATCAGCATTTAAAGACACACAGCCCATTTTTTGTGCTTTGTTTTGTGGAGGTCAAACTCGTGTCATGGTTTGTCCATTCTGTGAAATCCTAGGTGCAATGAAGACTGAGTTATGAAGATTCAAGTTGCCCCGCATCCATGGAGCTTTATATAGACTGGTCATTCCTGCTACTATAGACCTCCTTTCAGCTCAAACAGTTAATGCGTGAAAATGATTACTGCCAAAAGTAACGTTATATAACATACAAAACTGATAATATACTAAATTTTGTTAATGTGAGACAACCATGAATCAGGAATTCCCTGCACATACCTGGGACGGTTTTCAGCAGGTACTCGTACCACTGCCTTAATGTGGAATCTCCCATCATCAGAACCTGCTTGTCTTTCAGGCATGCTGAAATCTGGTCAGGTGTGTTGAAAGACTGAGCGTGGCACATAAATGACGTCCATACATCCTTCAGATAAAAACCGGCTGGGGTGGGAGTGTGCAGTCCTGGAACACACTTCACACTCATCCCTTTACCCATACATGGATACACACGAACCCACACACATTCAAACAGTGAATTTAGCAATTCATATTCCAGAGCTTTTCAGGCAGACAGAAATACAGTTACATGTTCATTATTCATTAACATCATTGCTATCATCATTATAGATATTGTCACACCCTGCCATGTCCTGTTCATGTTTGTCTGGTTTATCTGGCTTCCTGTTTCTGTTTAGTCATGTCCATGTGCTGTCTGTCACTGTGTTCCATGTGCTTCTGTTTGTTTTGGTCTTTTGCTCCTCCCGTCTCCGCCCTCTTGTCAGGCCCTTCACCTGTTTCTGACTCCGCCCCTTCCCAGGTGTTCCTTGTTAGCCCTTGTTTTATACTCCATGTTGTCCCTTTTGTTCTGGCCTGGCATTTGTCCTCCCACCAGTCTTTGTCTCCATGTCGGTCGATTGTCTCTGTTAGTTGTTTTGGTTTCCTGTTCGCTCAGTGGTGTTTTGTTTCTCAGTTGTCCTAGTGTTTTTGGTTTTGATCTTATGTCATCAAATACTTGCACTTGCATCTGGTCTCCACATCCTGTCTCCATGTAACAGATGTAAGCTCAGAAGACATGTGCATGTTCACTGGTCAGTGTGGACATTAGAGCTTCTGATTCACAAGCATCGGAGGGGAGAATAGCTTAAAAATGGATGATGGATAAACCTTTCCTAAATGTATTTAGTCTATCATATTACAATACAAGAAATAGAATTTGACACCTGTAGCAGTAACACTTACACTCATCAACAGAATAGCTGCACACAGAAGGAGGTGCGGGATTGCAGTGGTGTTGGGAAGGAAGATATTAACTGATGATAAATTTAGACTGATATGATCAATATTAATTGAGCTACACATACAGAAGTCTGGGTAGTCATGTCAGCTAACCCAACTCTGTACTTCATGCCACTCCTCACACTGCATCACTGATACACGCAAAGTATGAGATTTGGAAAGTACTGAATCATAAAAACCATGCTGGATGTTTCATGTCTGCCTGGTGTTAGCTATTACCTCACCCCTGCTTCCAATTTCAATGCAAAGTTAGACTCAGATTATAAAATAATAATCATCATAAATTAAAATATAATTATATCCATGATAAATATTCTTAGCATATTTTATGATATAAATTATAATATGTGATCTGGAAATCTCTAATCTGCTCTAATTTGGTCTTGGTCCTGTCTAACCCTTATCCGCTCCCAATCTTGGTCTCGACCTGGACTAGCAGATCTAGCTATCAGTCAATCAATGTTTATTTGTATAGCACTTTTTACAACCAACGTTGTCTCAAAGCAGCTTCACAGAAAATCAGTTTTTTGTATAGAAAGAAAAGAAAAAAACCCACAAAGTTTATGTGGGACATTCGAGGGTGTGGGGGTTGGGGAACCGGGTCCAAGCCCCCCTTGAGTAAGCCAGAGGCAACAGTGGCGAGGAAGACTCCCTTGAGTAAGAAAGAAACCTCGAGAGGAACCAGGCTCAAGGGCCGAACCCAACCTCCTCAGGTCGAACCCGGATGAGACAAGAAAGACAGAACTAACATTAGAAGAACATCTATTAGATCCAGTCTGATTAGATCCAGTCTGATTAGTCCAGGAGGGAGTAACTGCAAGATGGAGCCGACCCATAGAAAGACTTCATGATCAGAGCTATCCTTGCTACAACAGTATCCCACACCAAAATAGAAGAGCTTTACCCTGAACACCTAACGCTGAGAGCCGCTACTTAATATTCAGAGCTTTTAGGACTTACCCAAGTCTAGGTCACGAGGAGACACTCTCACTGTGATTTCATCTCCTGGTAGATATTTATTGATGTAGTTACTGCGGACAGAAGAGAGGGCAGAGGCTTTTGTATTGTGTGATGTAGCTAGATATCTTATTTGTGTGTATTTGCCATTATGAGAGAGGTCCTAGTCATGTGACTAGTCCTGTTTGGGTGGAGCACCTTTGAAAGCAGGCCTGAAAGTAGCATCATCTACTCCAGCTTTAGGGGCCTCCAAATTCACACATACCACCACATTTACCTGTGTAACAGGTCGGACTCCAGTGTGGACAGCCGTGCTTGGTATCCTCCAGCAGAGTGTTCTACCCAGGCTGAGCACGGCAGCTGGCTGGGTTTACGACAGAACCACGACTCCCCGGTGATTGGATGTTTGTATTCACAGCAGCATGGAGATCCCTCCAGCAATCTCACGCTCCTCTGGGCATTACATACCACATGTTCCTGAACCTTTCCCTCTCTGAACACGCCCGTGAAGAACACCTTGTCCGGATCTCCTTCTCTGTGCCTGAAGAGCACCTGCCATCCCAGTACGACAAGTCACATCAGCTCCATTACACTTAGTCCAAGAAGTTTACTTTAGCAGTGAATGAATTTAATCAACTGAGATTTGTTCTAAATGATTTCAGATTACATGCACAGAATTTTCCTTCTTCCCCAAAAAAAATGTTTGGTGTCTGAACTTTAGTTTTGCACTGGAACTACACGTGCCCTAACATACTCCTCCATCACGATGGGAGACATGAAGAGGTGGGATGCATGTGCATATAGGGTTGTGGGGTGCCCGCAGCAGTGGCCAGTTATGAAGCTTCTCCCTGAATAATGTCCATAAATACAGGACTACTTCTGGTGGAGAGAAGCAAGCTCTCAAGTTCAAATGAAAATGCACTCTGCATGTTGCATCTATTACAGTCCTTGGTTTTTTTCCATGAAACTCACATGTGATGGCAATTAGTGAGGGAGGCAATTATGGTTTCCCTGCCTGGAGGTTTGAGAGCAGGCTTCCAAGATACAGATCGGAAAACAACATTGCAGGGAAGCAAAGACCTAGCACAGACACGAGGGGAAGCAAGAAAGGAAAGAGACAAAAACCAAGGGAATTGTGCAATCTGCTTTAGCCAGCGAAGCAAACTCCAGACTTAACGTAACATGTCATTTTCCTACTGAATTTGTGCATTATACTGTATTTAGGCCTGTGTTTATAACAGTAGAGCTGTGGGGCCATCATAGGCAAAATGTCAAGTCAATTTAAATTTATTTATAAGAGCTCTTTACAGCAGATGTTGTCACAAAGCAGCTTTACAGAGACAACAATGAGCATGCCAAATGCTGAGCGTTTTAGGAAAGTTTCGAGCATTGTAGGAGAAGTTTCAAGCGTTCTAGGAGAAGTGCTGAGCGTTGTAGGAGAACTGCTGAGCGTTGTAGGCGAAGTTTTGAGCGTTGTAGGCGAAGTTTTGAGTGTTGTAGGCGAAGTTTTGAGCGTTGTAAGGGAAGTTTCGAGCGTTGTAAGGGAAGTTTCGAGCGTTGTAAGAGAAGTTTTGAGCGTTGTAAGAGAAGTTTCGAGCGTTGTAAGGGAAGTTTCGAGCGTTGTAAGGGAAGTTTCAAGCGTTGTAAGAGAAGTTTCGAGCGTTGTAAGGGAAGTTTCGAGCATTGTAAGGGAAGTTTCGAGCGTTGTAAGAGAAGTTTCGAGCGTTGTAAGGGAAGTTTCGAGCGTTGTAAGGGAAGTTTCAAGCGTTGTAAGGGAAGTTTCGAGCGTTGTAGGAGAAGTTTCGAGCGTTGTAGGAGAAGTTTCGAGCGTTGTAGGAGAAGTTTCGAGCGTTGTAGGAGAAGTTTCGAGCATTGTAGGAGAAGTTTCGAGCATTGTAAGAGAAGTTTTGAGCGTTGTAAGAGAAGTTTTGAGCGTTGTAAGAGAAGTTTTGAGCGTTGTAGGCGAAGTTTTGAGCGTTGTAGGCGAAGTTTTGAGCGTTGTAGGCGAAGTTCTGAGCGTTGTAGGCGAAGTTTTGAGCGTTGTAGGAGAAGTTTAGAGCGTTGTAAGGGAAGTTTCGAGCGTTGTAGGAGAAGTTTTGAGCGTTGTAAGAGAAGTTTCGAGCTTTGTAAGAGAAGTTTTGAGCGTTGTAAGAGAAGTGCTGAGCATTGTAAGAGAAGTTTTGAGCGTTGTAGGAGAAGTTTTGAGCTTTGTAAGAGAAGTTTTGAGCGTTGTAAGAGAAGTGCTGAGCGTTGTAGGAGAAGTTTTAAGCAATGTAGGAGAAGTTTCGAGCGTTGTAGAAGAAGTTTCGAGCGTTGTAGGAGAAGTTTCGAGCGTTGTAGGAGAAGTTTTGAGCTTTGTAAGAGAAGTTTTGAGCGTTGTAGGAGAAGTTTTGAGCATTGTAGGAGAAGTTTCAAGCTGTGTAGGAGAAGTTTTGAGCGTTGTAGGAGAAGTTTCGAGCGTTGTAGGAGAAGTTTTGAGCGTTGTAGGAGAAGTTTTGAGCGTTGTAGGAGAAGTTTTGAGCGTTGTAGGAGAAGTTTTGAGCGTTGTAAGAGAAGTTTTGAGCGTTGTAAGAGAAGTTTTGAGCGTTGTAAGAGAAGTTTTGAGCGTTGTAAGAGAAGTTTTGAGCGTTGTAGGAGAAGTTTTGAGCGTTGTAGGAGAAGTTTTGAGCGTTGTAGGAGAAGTTTTGAGCGTTGTAAGAGAAGTTTTGAGCGTTGTAAGAAGTTTTGAGCGTTGTAAGAGAAGTTTTGAGCGTTGTAGGAGAAGTTTTGAGCGTTGTAGGAGAAGTTTTGAGCGTTGTAAGAGAAGTTTTGAGCGTTGTAGGAGAAGTTTTGAGCGTTGTAAGAGAAGTTTCGAGCATTTTAGGATGAGTGTCGATTGTTGGTGAGGCAAAGAATGAAATGTCAGATTAGATTAAATAGCAGGGTCACTGCAGGATGGGCCGCGGGATGCAGGTCTCTTAGCCCAAGACAAGACATATAACCTTTACCACCAGTTATTACAACTTCATTACAGTCATAGTTACAGTGCAAATGTAAAGAGGTAAACTTTGAACACCAAGCATGATAAAGTACCATCATAAAGTGTTACAGCGCAGAACTACATTTACCGTCCACTGTTTTAGGTAAAGCGGCCGTGTATGTAATCCTATGGACCATTTATACCATGTATAGTCTATAGTCTGTACATTGTGGTATAGTCTAGACTGTTTGTTCTGTACGCTGTTAATTCCCTTTTACCTTGTCCTATACATTAAGAGAACCCACCTATACAGATGCATACATATTATACCTGGTTGTTTATTTATTGAGAGAAATGATCCCAGTAATACGTATGTGTGAGTGATATGTGAACCTTAGCTCTTAGTATCTTGTGCAGCAGTCACTCCAACAAAACATTTCTGGTACCTGTTGATCAACTTGGAGGCCCATTCTGTCATACAGAACAGCTTTGATTTGGAAATTATGGTGGGTTTTCCCCACAGAAACTTTCTTCAGGTTCTTCTACAATATTCCTAATGGATTAAGGTCAGGGCTTAGACTTGGCCATTCCAGAACATTAACTGTATTCTTCTTTAGCCATCTTTGGTAGATTAGGGTCGTTATCTTGCTTCATGACCCACGTTCTCCTGAGATCCAGCTCACGGACAGATGTCCTGACATGCTCCCTTAGAATATCCTGGTATAATTCAGAATTCATTGCTCCATCAATGATGGTGAGCCTCCTAGTCCAGATGCAGCAACACAACCCCAAACTATGATACTACCACCACCATATTTCACAGATGGGAAGGTTCTTATGCTGAATCCTTTTCTTATCAGAAAACACTTTTCATTTGATTTAATTTATCCACAAAACATTTTTTCAATAGTGATGATATAATTTAAAGGTTTTCTTCATCTGTGATTAGCATCAACTGCTGGTGTTAGCAAATGCAGTGAATCCAATGGGGTAAATACAGCAGCTTTACCTGCTTTAAAAAGCTGTAAACCAGGAATAAACATTACATCTGGAATACTTGACACTGCCGCCTCAAACACAACCAAATCTGACAGTTGTTTTGTCTGTTATGGCTAAATCAACTGTAAATTGTGACAAATATTAAGCTATTTCTATTCTAACTGTGTGTGGGAATCTCTATTCAGAGGTGTCAGACTAAGATTCACAGACAATGGATTTGTTCGACAGTGCTCTTTGTTGGTCGGTCACCAACATGGATGGTTTGTGTCATCATACACATCCACAAACATTTGTAATGAGCTCTAATCGATCTCTGTTATTTAAATACAACAAGTCAGCCTTTCACACTGTTCGCCATCCCATAGACAATCTATATATATATGTGTGTGTAATATTGGATCATTTTCTTCAGTAAACATGTGATCAGGTATAATATGTCTCATTTGTTGATTTGGGTTTAATGAGGGCCATTTTCTTGCAGAAATCTAAAAACGTCTAAAGGCTTCACCACCCAATATGGCAAGTGGACATGATAAAGTGTCTAATGAAATGAGTGTATAGGGCTCTACACAGCTGGTGAATTCATTCTTCAAAGCATTAGCCTACACACCTCTACAGCCTCGCTGGAGTGGATCATCCGTATTGCGACCTTGGCCAGTCCTTCCCACAGCAGCTTGAAGGTAGCAGTGTAGGTACCGTTGTCGTGGTCGACCACCTCCCCATACACACTGGCTTTCAGTCCTGTATTAAACAGCTTTGCCTGGAAGAAATCTCCACCGTACGTTTTCGGGTTCTTTAAAGCGTCTCTTGCTGTTATGAGCACCGAGATAACGTCCCCAATGCTGTAGTTTGTACCCGGGTTCAGCAAAGTGAATGAGCTCGTGTAGGGGCTCGTAGCCTGCTCGGCTGTAGTCACGGGGGTCGGAGGGATTGGCCACTCCAGCACCTTTTCTATGAACTGGAGTTCTTTAGGTGAGATGAAGGTGACGTTAGTTAAAGAGATAGGAAAAGGTGTAGAGTTGGTGTGCGATCTGTCCATCACACTCTCTGGTTTACGAGTTATAGTCCTCAAGAAATCCACAGGCAGTCGTTCCTGCAACTAAGGAACAACAGTGAGTTAGCCAGCGCTACACACAGGCCAAATTCAGGCAAGATATAAATCCCTCTGCAAATTAGCAGAGAAGCCAATTACAACCATTTTAGACGATGTGAGGACAGCAGTGATGAATGTGTGGGATACAGTTCCAGTTTATTTACATTTATTCTAATGATAGATGGTACGTGGGCCTAATAAAATAGACCACTAGTTAAATACGAATTATGAATGGACGATGGATGGTGAGTATATAGTGCTCTACCCCATTGGTGAATACTCTTCAAAGCACTAGCCAGCACACTAGCCTATGAATCAGTCGTTTCTCCTAACACAGTCATCACGCATTAAACAGCGCATACTATTCCAGTGGCTAGTGTGTAGGCCAGTGCTTTGAAGAGTCAATTTTACCAGCCTATTGTCACGCCTGCTGGTTCTTCTCCCACCTCCAATCTCCAGACTCATTTCCCATAACCCATCACCCCATGACGTTACTGTCACATGTCCACCATCTTACAATCCTGGTCCGTTCTCCAGATCCTCGTCCCCGGAATACTAATCACACACACCTGTAGATATGCTCGTCTCTCACACGGCTCATTGTCACTTTGCGCTTCTCTCTGTTACTACTCTGGTTTAGACTTTATTCTGATTCTCTGGTTTGCTCTTTTGTCTTTTTGAGTCTGCCTTGCCCTTTTGTTATGTCTGCCTTTGCTGTTGTTGCTGCTGTGTTTGACCACCAGCCTGTTAAATAAACCTGGCCTTGATTGTAGCTTAGCGCTCTTCACAATCTGTTTGTCCATCAACACACTTACGAATCAACCATTCTTCCACACTCATCCTCATCAAACCGCAAGAACTATTCTACTTCTATACTTCTGCTGAGGATTGGACATTTCTCCACACATTTCAGTAGCCCCACTCCTCAATGGGTTTGCATCATACCCTCGTCCTTTTGCCCTTAATGTTCGCCCAACCTCATCCTAATGGTGGTTCTATTACTATATTTGATCAGGTGAAGTTTATCAGATGAATCCTCAAAGGGATGAGGGATTAAATGAACACAAGTCTCGACTTTGACAGCAGAACCTTCCAGAAATGATTGCCTCCTGACATATTTCCTTTTTCAGACCACTAACATTTGGACAAAGCTGCTTTAATCCACTAATTTTGAAACAATTAATGCATCTATCTATCTATCTATCTATCTATCTATCTATCTATCTATCTATCTATCTATCTATCTATCTATCCATTATACATGACTGCTTACTAGGGTGACCACACGTCCGGGTTTAGGCCGGACAGTCCATACAATATTATGTGTGCAATTGGCTAATGTCCATGTCCATATCAGTGTCCATGCCCCCCCCAACCCCCATTTCATCCTACCCTACTACTAACACAACTTCATCATTTTATTCAGCTGGCTGACTAGGTAGCAAGCTAAGGGCTACAAGGCTAACAACAACAAAACATCGCACGCTACCCCAAAGTTTAGAACCAGACCAAGCCAGTGTTTTTGGACGTTTGCTTGACTAGTTTATTGGCTAATGTAGTCATGGGCTAAATTGGGAACTGCTGTGGAACATGTAAGAGGTAAGCAAGGACACGTTCTAATATGTATTCAAATGGGTAGCATTAATGTATGTCATACATGCATTTTGATAGCACATGTGAAGGTATTCCAAATTAAACAAACTGTGAGATTCAGTGTATTTGTTTCTCTTGACACTACCACACAGGTAACACAGGTATGCAAAGCATATGTGGTTGTATAACCTGGCTAACATTAGCATAGTAACAAATCTTTTCATTGTCTACACACTCCAGATCACTATTGTGATATTAGCTTGATGTTGTACAGTACTGATGCAAAAACTTGTTTTTAATGATGTAAGAAAGTTTCTCAGATAAAAAATAATATATAGTATATACCATATACAGCTCTGGAAAAATTTGAGACCACCTGGGAATGACCAGTTTCTCTAGTTCTACAGTTTCTAGGTTTGTGTTGGACCAAAATTTCAAAGAATTGCAGACTTGGGCCAGATTTGGTGGAGACACAACTATTGTTTTGATGATGAGTGTGGAAACATAGCAGCAACATTTCAGATTAATTTGAGGCTGACCTGGATATGATGTTCTATAATGGTAAAATTAGTCCTAGTCAAACTAACCTTTGGGTTAATTGTTTAGATATTCTAAATAAAGATATATTTGGAAAAATCGAAGAGACCACCTCAAAGTGATCAGTGTCTCTAGGTGTGCAGGTTCTGGGTTTGTGTTGGTTCTGCTTGATTCTCTACACTACTGGAAGCATGTCTCCCAAACTCCAGATCAGATATTGTATTAGATCTGTGTATTTAGAAAATCACTAATGACCTCCAGAAGCCTGTTTTTAGAACCATGCTCGCTGTGCGTTTCACCCCAGCCACCGCTCGCCAGTCTCTCTGTAGGTCACTCGAGGTCATCTTACGGTGGGTAAGGGACATTGGAATGAGGTGGCGCTCATCACGGTCAGTAGAGAGGGGGGTTTGGCCCAGTCTGTAGCTGTGTTGTCAGAACAGAGGGACTTGTTCCTAAGGGGATGCCCCTGCTTTACAGGGCCTGCCTCCAGGGGAGTGCCTGCACACCTGGTGACTCCTCCAAGAGACAGCTCTAAGTGGCTCAGTTATATTCATATCAAGTAATTATGGTTCAAAGGCCTAGACCAGATTGCAGTCTTTGCCAGGTTTGTAGAAAATATTCCGTTTCCTAGTCTAGTTTTTGGTGAAAGAGGGAAAAAAGGTGACTTTAATTCAAGTGTGTAATTTAAATGTGTTAAACTTAGTAGACGGTCTGGAAGTAATGGTTTTTGTTTATGTTGATAATATGCAAGATTGACAGTGGAATATTTTGGGGATGGGCAAGCATTAGATCATTTGAAAAAACTAAGAAGTCAGATACTGATTTAGCATTGCTAAAAATACCTCCAGGATGGGTAAAAGTAGAGGAAGTGCATTACAAAAGTGCTGAGAGAATGTGATGCAGTGCTCATCGGACCAACTTCTCTCTTGTTTTGTATTGCCCAGATGCCTGTAAACAATGGGTTATGCGAGAATTCTCTCGGTAGGCAGTATTCACTCATGCTAACGGCTAACAGTTCAACATCATTACATCATCCGTGTATTTACATTTAATTATGTATTATAATAAAAGGGGGTTTTTGTGTTTTTTTAATTTTTTAAAAATTTGCCATATACTATAGCCTTTTTGACTGCAACTCTAAACAAAAGCAGTGAAAGCCCATAGCCCATCAGTTTAACACGGCTCATGTGTGAGCAGAGCATGCAGATATAGATCCTACCCTACACATACTAACACTGTTTACGTATTTCACAGTTGGGTTTGGAACGAGTGAAGCGTTTTCATCTTGTGCATTTGTTTCAGGTGTTGCTAGAGCTTCCTCAAACAGATCTAATTTTTTGCTGACAGTGTTTTGTAGTGTCCATTTGAACCCATTACATCATTCCTCATTCCCAAAGTTCATTTGGATTTTGCCTATTAAGAAGGGCATAGAGGCAAGCTTATTACCATAATGTGTTTCTTATGGCTGCAGTATGCCATGCTCTATTTTACAGTGTACATATTTCTGGTACCAGTATTTAAAGGCTTGGCTAGTGTGTCCAGTAGGCCAGTGAGGAACTGCTAAGTTGAGCTTCTTTTATGGTGTCTGTTCTGAGCAGCAGTGTGCTTTGTGTTGTAGTGATTTGAGTTCAGAACTTACCCCAAAGAACCAAAAGATGACTAGGCTGAGAAGAATGACGAAGACGACAGATATGTAGGTTTGTTTTGACATTCTTCTGCATACCTGCTGGGAAAGAGACAGCAATTACACCAAAGTATTAGGCTACCATCTATCATCATCATAATCACCACCTACAACATGAACATTAGAGAGAGAGAGAGAGAGAGAGAGAGATACTACTGTAGCTAAATAAAGCTATACAAGGGCCCTGCACTCCGCCCTGCATCTTTTGGGAAAATCTGACCACAAAGTCTCAAAGACCATTAGAATCACTCTAGCTTGTAACCCATGCTTTACTTGGGTTACAAGCTAGAGTGATTCTAATGGTCTTTGAGACTTTGTGGTCAGATTTTCCCAAAAGATGCAAAAAGATAACCCATGCTTTGCGTTCTGTCTCTGGTCCAGTCTCCTGTCTGTTCTCCGGTTCTGTCTCTGGTCCAGTCTCCTGTGTGTTACCCTTTCTAGTGTTTTAGTTCTGTTTCGGGCCTCTTCCCTGAGTCAGCTCTCTTGGTGCTATCTACTATGCGCCTCGGGAGCTGTGCATCAGAGTGGGGGTTATGTCCCGTCCTCTCCTGTCTTGTCTTGCCTGTTTGCATGTCAGCTGTTTTGGTAACCCTGTTCCCAGTTCTTTCTTAGTTTACCAGTGTCTTTGGTTTCCCTGGTTTTGTTTTAAGTTGATCCTATTAAAGACTTGCACTTATGCAAGATACATTGCATTGTACAAGCCAAACCAAAACCCTTTTTGGGTTTTACCTTTAATTCCTCTTCTCTAATTTTACTTCTCCAATGCTCTACTTTTTGCATACCATGCACAGAAAGACCGCTTGCCTGAGAGGTGCATGCAGATGATGTCCTGAGGAAGTGGCAAGCCTATGTTGTTCTGTTTTAGTTATGTATGCATTCATACGCATTGCCATGTATTTAATTTAACAAATGTGATATTTGAGGCGTTTCTGTTTCCAGCTACGTCTTTATACCATTTAAAATGTTTTGCTGTGTTCTACTTTTAGAGTTTAACATAATTAAAGTGCAATGCAGCCGGATCACAGGTATAGACTTCAATCACCCGAGTCCATCATAGTATATCTTGGGGAAATGTAATATTGGGCACGAGTAGAAGTTTACTCATAACTTTACACAAGTGACACATAATGCAGAAACAATGGAAAAAAATCAGTACTATGATTAGGAAATGGAATCTTGGTTGCATCTGATCAAGTCATCGGTTTTTGAGCTAGGTTAAACTGCGGAATTCAATGAGTATGCAACAAAACCGCACAGTGGCAAAACCAGTAATGAGCTTTCAGACCAGAACCCATTTAGACGCAAACATCCCTCATGGTCAATGTCATTATAATATGATCATGGAAAACAGAATAAACAAGAAGAGATTATAATATGGAGCTACAGCCTACTGCTGACTCCACCCTTTCCAACAATGACACTGTATGGTAACCATAGGTAACCAGAAATCTCCCAGACTTACAGGACGTCTACTGGTCCCGCTGTCTGAGGAAAATTCAAAAGATCCGGTTGGACTAGCCACCCAGCACACGGCCTGCTCACCTTACTGCCATCAGGCAGGAGGTATCGCAGCATCCAGGCCAGAGCAAACCGGCTACTGAACAGTTTCTACCCACAAGCCATCAGGTTCCTGAACAAGCTGTGAGCCTTTCACCAACACCACCAATACCACCAACACCACCAACACCACTAACAACACCAACACCACCAATACCACCAACATCACCAATACCATCAAAACCACCAACATGACCAACACCACCAACACCACTGCACTCTGGCACTTTATTATGGTTATAATAACTATACTGTTATTCAGTTTTTCTTTTTCTCCCGTTTCATTGCCGACCAACTTTTTGATCGGATGCATGGATTCCGAGTAGGAAGAAATTTTTCCGTCATTTTTTTTCATAGAGAATGAATAGGATCGAAAATCTAACCCACTTCCGCTCGACCTAGAGACACCTAATCGGATACACTAGCTCGGGCGAAGGGTTGACCCGCACTTGTTCGTTTCTCTTTTTTGTTTCGCATCCCTCGTTCCTCCCATAGAGTCCCAGTCATTTTTGGACCCCAAACCCGGCTCACTAGGGGAAGGTCCCCAAGCCTTCGTGCACAGCTATTCTGACCTGCACTCGTCTATCTGTCGTTTGTTACTCCCATAGAGTTCCAGTCATTTTCGACCCAAACCGAGCAGTGATGCTTTCGTTCACCCGAGAGCCACAAAACTTCACGTACTCACTAAGGGCAGGCCCCACACGCTAATCCACAGTCATACTGACACGTACTCGTTTACTTATCCTTCGTTCCTCACTGAGCAAGCTGCGCAACCATCCCGCTTTTCCTTCAGGAAATGCACTTTTCTAGTTATTATTAAAATGTCACCGCTATGGTCTCATCTATCTACTCCCTCAGACTATCCTTGTCTAGTAAATGTACATATTAGAGAATTTCTACAGACACCTCTGTATATTCTGTGTTTATGTATTTTGTATTTATTAAATATCTCTTTTATATTTTTTATATTTGTTGTATGTATATTAATATACCCTGTATCAACCTGAGCCTCACCACAAGCATTTCAAAGCATACATGTCCTGACATGTTGTGCAAATGACACATAAACCTGAAACTTAAAAACTTTATACAAAACAATATCAAGATAATGTTCACAACATCCAGAAAGCCAGATTTATGTAAACACTGAAACACCCTCCACTTTAAAGCATGCAGCACAACGTTCGCACCATGATGGTGACATATCTGAGTGTGCTGTCAGATTTTTTTTAAAGCGACTGAACACTTTTAGCACATCACTTAGAACATAGAACGGCATGTTTTGTCACAAATGAGGGGAAATGGTTTGGTCTTTCTGTTTAGGGTGAGGCAGAGGTGTTAAACATGCAGGAAACGAACAAGAACAATGTAACAACGAAGGACAAGGGCTGCTAAACCTCTTGGTCATCTCGGGTTCTTTGTCATTTGTTCAGATTCAAGAACATGAACCGTGCGGGGACCGCAGGATGGAAGAGGTAAACTAAAATTAATTGAATAGAAATGAAAATATCTGTACAGTATGAACAGACAACATAATCACGAATGCCTCAACACAGTAAGTAGCTTATTCACAGGTCGAGACACCTTTATCCTCAACCTTATCTCCACAGCTTGACCACGAACCTTCTGTTGGACTGTCTGTTAAAGAAACAGGAAATGGTGCTTACTATAGGATGTGCTTGCAACAATGTTGGCGATTTGAACCCTGATTAGCATAAGACTGCTAGCTAATCATTTGAGGCCCGTACCTGCATCTCTGAGGCTGCATTTTCGTCCTGCGTTGGGTTAAACTGATAAACTGTTGGGTCTTCCTGATAATTAAGGACTGTCCTGAAATGATGTTCCTCTTGTGTTTATTTCATTGTAAGATTTGAAAAAGGAAAGGAAAGTAATCCGAAGGAAAGGAAACGTAATCAGATTACACTGCTGAAATACGGTCATCTCTTTAGCACAGTTGCTAGTTACTAATAAAACAAGTGCTCTATAGATAATAACTAATAATTTATAATAAACTAATAATAATTATGATTCCTATTGACCAGTAATTAGTAATCTGCAAGGGAATGAGTTTCACTAACCAAACCTGGGTTTCAGTGGCTTCCTGTAGCATGAACTACATATTTATGGTATAAAGCTTCTAGTTTTGTGAATCTAGGAATATAATTCATTTCAATTTAAGCTTCTCCAAATTTCCTAGTGTACT